>VYZV01031560.1:45088-59247 GCA_013401275.1 Pandion haliaetus | reverse complement strand
CAACCTAAATGATTCTATGATTCTATGTTATTTTTAAGTGCAAAAATTATTTATTTATGAAGAAAAACAAGAACTTTTTTTTCCTTGGGTCAAAAGTTATATTTTTGGTTCAATCAAAAGAAACTTTTTTCAATATCTCCCTTAATAGTCCTATACACTGTTCATCCTATTTTACCTTGCTTTAATATTTCTGACATCATAGTTTATAAAGAAATCTGTCTCTTCAACTGTGATTCCAATGTTGCAAGAGGAGTTTGCTTTCCTGGAGAATAAAATATTTTTTTTCCTAATCATATGTCAAAAATTTGCAGTAAGTGATCTCCAGTTTCATCTCTTTTTTTTTTAAGGACAAAGAGTAATATTAACCCCCTCCCCCTATGAAGTTTGCACTGTTGGCAGTTTTCCAAGGTCAGTTATTTTTGGAAATGAAGCACACAAACAAACAAACAAACAAAGCTGTTTTTTAATTTTTTTTTCTCTTGGCTAATTTCTAGTCAGCTCATTATCATAGGTGACTATGATATATCCATTGCTATCAATTAAAGTAAACGTAACTTAGTCCAGATTTAATTTGCAGATGACTAAAGGAAAGATAGTAAATGTACTACTGTAACTGCTGTCCCAGCTATGCAGCTTAGGATAATCTTATTCATAAGACATTCTGAAGTAGCACAGATGAACAACTTTGTTAGATGGTATAACTTGACTCGTACACAGTGTATAAAAAAGGAGAGTTCTCATGCTCTAGTTAATTAATTGGATTATGCCTTCAAAAGGACTGACACTTCATATGCCCTCAGTCTAAGCATTTTTTAAGAAAGTTTGCAGAATAAACTTCAGAAGAACAGCCTAAATATGAACTTTCAACTTGTGCTATAATGCAGTCTTCTTTGGAAAAGGCAGTTTTAACGTGCAGGAAAAAATGTTAAGGAGAAGATGAAGTGCCATACTTTTATGAAGTGTGGCACCTAAAGAAGAGATAAATCCTTAGTGGCGCTTTAAAAACATCACCTTGCTCTGTGAATGGCATCTTTTTCTTCTCAGATAAACTGTAGGCTAAGGGATTGGTGAAGTATACCCTGGACAACAGTAAATACGAAGTATTAGACACAGAATCATACAAACTTTTTTACTAACTACTTATATATTGATATTCCTTAATACATTAGTCTCCAGTCCTACATAGGCTTAGGAATAGTCTGAATATTAATTTAGCACATAGAAGTAAACATGGAATCTAGCTGGACTAGCATAAAGAATTCTAGAAAACTGAAAATCATGCCTCATCTTGGATTGTGATTTTCTCCAGAG
This sequence comes from Pandion haliaetus, assembly GCA_013401275.1. Classification (NCBI taxonomy): domain Eukaryota; kingdom Metazoa; phylum Chordata; class Aves; order Accipitriformes; family Pandionidae; genus Pandion; species Pandion haliaetus. The sequence continues at coordinate 57,936 of VYZV01031560.1, read as the reverse complement.
AAGCAATATGTCCTGTATTCATAGGCATGAACACTATGTCCCATATAACTCTGAAAACAAACCAGAAAGTTTAACTGATTTTCAGTTTTTTAATTTTTCTATCACTTTCCTTGAACAGAACATGTATGAAGGACTGAGGAGTAGATTAGTAATTTCTGAAGATCTTTTGACCTGTAAAAATTCCAAATGAACACTGAAATATAGCCAGTCAGAACCTCTCATAAATACTGAAAACTGTGACAAGCTGCATATTATATTTAGAGGTTTGCACTGATCCCAGGTTTGAAAAAAATTTAACTAGTATAAGTTTGTAGCCTTGTGGAAATCGCTACTGATTGCTGGAAAAAACTTCTTAGGACCAGGGATTTACAATAGTGCGTAGTAGATTGTAAAAGGATTTCAACTGAATGAGTGACTAAATTGATTGCTTGGCCTGTTATATGTCTGTAGGTGTGGAGTCTGTGAAGGGTGTACAGGGATGATTAACCATCCTGCCCTCTGAGAGCTGACCTTCAAGCTATTATTTCTTCAGACTTAAAATTTCCCTTTTTTTTATAATGGTTCCTAGTTTCTCTGAAATCCCAATGATCAGAAGAATTCTGGTACATTAGGCATTTCATTAACCCTGACAAAATTCTGTTTCTTGGATCAAACTCCCTACCATTAACCTTAGTAATATTTCCCAGCTATGTGTTTCTGGGGGGAGGTGACAGCACAGGGTGTTTGTTTAGAGCTATACACATGCAGGGGATTGTTGTACATTGTCATATCCATGAAAATGTTCACACATCAATGGAATAAATATCTAAAACGAGATCTAAACTAGATTGAGGGCAGGAGAATAGCATTTTTCTTTAACCTTTGGTTATTAATTCTGCTCCTGGGATGGAAATAAATGGGTTTTGATGTTTCAGGCAGCTGAAGTACTCAAAATCTAGATTTTTATTTAAGCTTTCTTGACTATAAAATGCTTGGGGGCAGAAAGAATGGTGCTTTGTAACTCAAAATTGCTGCAGGACAAGAAAACCAGAGTTGTATCATAAAAGTAATATTTAATGCTACATAGTTTATACTGGCACAGCACTTTCCATTTCAAGGGATTGTGAAAGTCTGCATGCACACACTCTACGTTACCTGACATTCAGCACAGCCAAGAGGAAGAAAAATATACCTTCTTATCTTGATATCAGAGGCATGACTACCCAATATCTATTTATCTGAAATTCTTAACAAAAAATAGGGCAACTGATACACCTGGTTTATAAGTCCTTTTTTCAGAACACATAGAGATCAAAATAAACTCCAAGTCACTCTGAAGTGCTCTGAAGCTGGGGAAAAAATTAATAAAGTGTTTAATATTTAAAACTTGTCTAGAAAGAACTCTCTTCAATATTTATAAAGCATCTTTAAACTGCACCAGAAATGCTAAATACTGCAGAAATGCTTAAAATTTAGAATGCAAGTCTGTGTCACTACCACTTTTTTATTTAGCTTCTTTGCAAATTCTTGCAGAAGATACACTTTTACATATAAAAACCTTGCCTAGCAGAATTCTATCTCAATTGCTTAAATAGCTGTTGAAACACCAAAGATATTTACTTATTACTATTATGTAAACTCTGCAATGACTATCCTGTAGGTTTACAGAATGAAAAAGAATAAAAATCCTCTCATTTCACATTCTATTTTTGCCCAACCCTAATATAAAAGAATAAAAAAATAAATATTTTACAATGGTTTTAAAGAAATTTTAGTTGGGAATTAAGAACATCTGATTTGTCTTATTAAGATAGGCAATGAATAAGAAATATAAAACCCAAGAGATTTATGGTTTGATCTTATTTTATTCTTCCACCTTCTGAATTTTGTGACTGGTATTTAAGAACTGTTAATAATAATTTGGTGTTATGACCTCTTTGCACCCTGTTGATATCTGTGTGAACTCACCTCAAGTCAGCATCAGCCAGATGCTCTGAGGGCAAGACATTGCCATAATGCCTTCAAGACAAGAGCTTTCTGGACACTTTAGCTACTAATGGAAATAACCAAATCGTGAAGTTGGCACTTTTGGGTGTTAGGCAAGATCCACCCAGAAGTGATGACAACAAGAACTTCTTAAATTTCTCCATATGCTTACTGATTTTATATTTGAGGACTGTACTGGATAATAAATTTATTCAGTTTATGGGCAAGTGATTTCTAAGACAGTGGGGATTCATGGATGGTTCAGTAGTATGTCTATTTCTCACCTCTCTGTTCAGTTTCATGAGTAAATCCAAAATATCTTTACATCATCCGCTGCTAAAAACAGACCAGGATCACGTTACTGTTACTTTTTATCCATAAGCAGGTGTTGGTGTGGTGTGTGGGTTTACTCTCACTCAGTGCTGTACTATCAATCGACTTGTTGTGTGGGAAGAGCGGAGCAGATAAAGCACACATATGCACACAGTATTCCCTAAAATTTTTATTTGCTTAAACCAAAGATGTAGTAAAGAGAAATTCTTCACTATGATTGATGGGCTGCAATAGCAAAACATAATGAATGGCAAAACAAAAAGCAGTACTCCCTTCTGTACCAAAAAGAAAGGTAGGCTTTCTTGAGGACAAACAGCAACACTGATCAGGGACAACATCCTTAACCAGAGGAGGCACTGCTGCAGCAGCTGCTCTCTCTGCTTTCCCTTGGTTTCTCTTCTTATAAGGGCAGGGTCTGCTATTTAGACCTCTGTATTTTCATCATATATAGAATGTTTACATATGTTGAAAGTACATTCACTGTTTACCTAAAACTGCTGCTACTCAGCTCCTAACATTTCTCTCCTTTAGCGACCAGGACTGCTGTACCCAGATTTGGAATACACTTGTGCACTATGAAGTGCTTCTAGATACAGTGTTTCATTTTGAACTTACTGCACAGAATTTAGAGCACCTAATTCATAAGAAGTTATTCAAATAATTTGTTTCACCATCACTGTTCAAGACTGTCCAGGCCCCATTTAATGTACTGGTATTCAAACCATTCTATGAAAATAGATATTTTATTTTCTTGTAAGCATTTGGCTTTTGGTGATTACTGCAGTATATTCACACAAAACCTGGTGAAATAAGAATATGATATGTGAGTGTTTACACATGGGGAATTTAGACACAAAAGGATAAAATACAAAATTGTTGTGGTTTCAGCCCAGCCAGTAACAAAGCATCACACAGCCGCTCGCTCACTCCTTCCCGCTCCCCTCCAGTGGGATGAGGAGGAGAATCAGAAAGGAGAAAAGGGAAAAAAAAATGGAACCTCATGGATTGAGATAAGGACAGTTTACTGGGACAATACAAGGAGAGAATTTACAACAACAATGGTACTAATAAAAGAACATACAAAAACGAGTGATGCACAGTGCTCACCACACGGAACCCGACAGTCTGCTGCTTCCCCCACCAAGAGCTGAGAGCTCCCCCCACCCCTCTCCCCATTTATATACTGAGCATGATGTCACGTGGTATGGAATAGCTCCTTGGCTAGCTCAGGTCAGGTGTCCCGGCTGTGCCCCCTCCCAGGTTCCTGTGAAAATTAACTCTATCCCAGCTGAACCCAGGACAAAAATGAACTCTAAATTTAGGTAGCTGGCATTAAGTATCTAAGATCCGTTTTTCAAAGTCTTTAATTGATATATTTAATCATAATTTCCATTATGTCTCCTTTCAAACATTTTGTAGGTTAGAAGCCAAAAGACTATCACTTCAAGACTCCAGAAAATGAAGCATCTGGTTTCCTGACTATCCTGAAAAAGTTTTAAAAATAACAACTTTAACACCAGACCTAGTCATACTAAGAATAATGAGGCAATTATAAAAAAGGCCTGTATTCTAGTTCCGGTTCCCAAACTAATCCTTATCACAATCAAATCACACTTTTTCCTAATGTTTGTCTAAATTGCTTTTAAACCCTACCCACTTACTGGAGCATTCCTGTTGGTCCTGAATACCACACACAATTAAACTTTTGATTACAAATAATATATATTTGTAGCACAGTTAGGTGCTTTATTTTAGGAAGGGGCTAGAAGAAGAGGAGAGAACAAGTAATTTAAAAGCTCTCTCTAATGTTCAAGTAATAAGGATTGTGTTAAATCTTCCAGTGTCCATCTAGTGCTCACTTAGACAATGCTCTAGGAGTTACTACCTATCTTATAATCAGAAACTCTCTCATGACTTTGCTATACGTATTTCTTTACCCAGGAACTTGCATTTTAGTTACTAAAAATACTTTTACTGAAAGTAAACCTCTGTAAATGCATGGCCTGCTGATGAGAGAGACGGGGTCTGGTATATAGGACAAGAGGGTGAAAAGATTGCCAATTCCCCTCTTCTCTCTATTCTTAGCAATATTACTGTTCCTGGTATTCTTCCCCAATTTTAATTACAGAGAAAGTCATTGACACCACAGTAATTCCTGAAATTACTAATATACTTCAGATACCTGATCTCACAGTATAATAAAAGCAACTTAAAATGCTTAATTCTTACCCATTCTTATCAGTGTCATCCATTTTAATTTAATGACCATATTTTTAAAAGACATTTCAGATATGCAAATATATGAAAACTTTATTGTTAGAATTCCAATGAGATTTAAATACAAACCATAATCTGACAAAAACAATAGTGTTTAGAATTACAAGCAGATGTGAAAAGAATAAAATAGAAAACAATTTTCCTGCTAGGACACTTTATATTGTTAAAAGTGCGGAATAAATTATGTCTTTTGTCAGAATCAGGACACAAATTTTAAACGTAAGCAAACCAAAAATGTAGGTTATAACAAAAAGTAGTTGATATTCTGTGCTTTGAAATACTAAATAAACAGTACTTAAATATAAAACAGTGAAATCTGCTAAGCTAGGACTTCACTCAAACAACTGAGATCTTATTATATGAAATTCTAATTTTTCATAAAGTCTGAAAAGGAGAAGAAGAGGAAGAAAAAAGCTGTGCCCTTGCTAGAATTTTAAGCTACCCATATCTGTTCTGTAGTACATGCAGAATGTGCTAGATGTGCAAATATATAATCATTTACAATGTGATCATTTCTGACAAATCTATGTATCTACTTTACCATTCATTCCTAATAAAGATGTCAAATAGCCTAAGCAACTTATAGTTGAAACTATGAATAGGTATAAAATAGGTATGAAGTGGCAATGAAATATTTATGTTTCACAGTAAACACTTTTATCCTATTGACTGACATACCATTATTGTTTTATCTTGCAAATATATAGGTTTGTGCAGGGTCAATTTCTGCAAATATTACACTTGTAAAAACATATTATGTATTAAAAAGAAGTATTTATATAATAATTATCTTAAAGGCTAATAATAAAGAGGATACATAGACTTGAATCATAGAATCATAGAATGGTTTTGAAGGACCTCTGAAGATCATCTAGTTCCAACATCCCTGCCATGGGCAGGACATCTTTCACTATGTCAGGTTGCTCAAAGCCCCATCCAGCCTGACTTTGAACACGGGGCATCCACAATTTCTCTGGGCAATCTGTTCCAGTGTCTTACCACACTCATCATAAAAAATCTCTTCCTTGCATCCAACCTAAATCTACCCTCTTTCAGTTTAAAACTGTTGTTGCTTGTCCTGTCACTACAGTCCTCGGTAAAAAGTCTTTCTCTGTCTTTCTTATAAGCCCCCTTTATAAATTGAAATGTTGCATTAAGATGTCACCGGAGCCTTCAGTTCTCCAGGCTGAACAACCCCAATTCTTTCAGCCTTTCTTCACAGAAGAGTTGTTCCAGCCCTCTGATAATTTTCATGGCCATACTCTTGATGGGCTCTAACAGGTACACATCTTTCTTGTGCTGGGGGCCCCAGAGATGAACACAGAACTACAGGTGGGGTCTTTTGAGAATGGTGTAGAGGGGGAGAATCACCTCCCTCGACCTGCTAGCCACACTTCTTTTGATGCAGCCCAGGATATGATTGGCTTTCTGAGCGAGTGAGTGACTGTGTTGTGCTTAGTTGCTGATTGGGGTTAAACCATCACAGATACCCCACACACTGGAGCAGGGGAAGAGCATGAAGAGAAAGAAGTGGCAGAGATGAAGTGTTATGAACTGACTGCAATGCCCATTCCCCATTCCCTTGCACCACTCAGGGGGAGGAGGTAGAAGAGTTGGGAGAGAAGTTGAGCTTGGGAACAATTTTCTTATGAAGAAAGATTTTCTTTTAAGAACATTATCCTATCTTTAAAATTTCAAAGGAAGTAATTGTTTTCTGCATAGATTCCTTGTTTTCATAAACAAGGTCTAATCTGCATAGTGGATATTTGCATTCAGCTGTCTGGATAGGGCGGTTATCTGTCTAATCTGAAATAGAGGTAAGGGAAAAGACTAGGTAGGTTTTGTTTTTCCTGTGAAATTATTGACCAGTTTGCTCCAGGATCTTGGACCATTGCCTGTCCAGTGCTGTGCACATGTTGGTTTGCTCCCTCACTGACTGTCTTCCTACAAAAGTAAACCTATGTCTGACTGAATGAATACTTTGGGATGCAATTCAGAAATACTTTATGGATATGCATCATGCTAGGTGTGGCTCCTAGGGACAATTCTCCAACACTATCCCAGTAAGCCTTTTTTTCCCTTGTGCTTTCATTCTACATCTCAGGACATGCAAAACAGCAACATATCATGAAATATTTTTGCAATTTTTGATCCAAGAGTATTATTTCAGGTACTTTGAAATGGAAATTACATACACAGTTATCTCTTGAGGCTAATACAGCAAAACATTAGCCCACAGAAAAAAATGTGCTAAGTGTTATTCAGTGTAGATACAGGTAGTCCACTTCAAATAGGACTTGCTTTACACTGAAAGAACATGTGTCAGTTTACATTAATTGGCTTAGGGGTCAATATCCTCCCTTTTTTTGGTACACAAAATCAGCAGAGACAAAGCCAAACCTGTGACATCTTAAATAAACAGCAAGGGGGAAGATGATATTACACAGCTCAGTGGTTTAATTACCAACTTTTTTCAGGAATTTGTTGATAGAGAGGACCGTAAAACAGCTTTATGCTGGGCAGTTGGTAGACTAGAAGTCAGAAGAATTCAGTTCAGTTTCTTCACCATGATAACCAGATCAGATAAGTATATATCTTCATGATAAAGACATTTTTTGTAATATTTTCTGCACTGATCCTAGACAAAGTGACCTTAGATTTAAAGGTCATGCCAGGATTTACTTTCAAGCTGTTGGTGGTTAATTTGAACTCTGTAGGTCAATGTAGAACACCAAAGTGAATGCCAAATGGACAAGTGTACTTGTATACTATTGTACCCCTGCCCCCAATGAGCAAAAGAGGAGACCTGGCTACAACCGACATTGAGAAGGCTGAGGTATTCAACAACTTTTTTGCTTCAGTCATCACCAGCAAGTGTTCTAGCTACACCACCCAATGCACAGAATCCAACGGCAGGGACTGGGAGAATGAAGTACTGCCCACTGTAGGAGATTACGTTTGAGACCATCTAAGGAACCTGAATGTGCACAAGTCCATAAGACCTGATGAGATGCATTGAGAGTCTTGAGGCAACTGGCAGATGAATTTGCTAAGCCACTATCCATCATATTTCAAAAGTCTTGGCAGACTGGTGAAGTGCTCAGTGACTAAAAAAGCGAATACATAACCCCCATTTTTAAAAAGGGAAGTAAGGAAGACCCAGGGAACTACAGGCTGCTCAGTCTCACATCCGTGTCTGGCAAGATCATGGAGCAGATCCTCCTGGAAACTATGCTAAGGCACATGGAAAACAGAGATGTGATTTGAGACAGGCAACATGGCTTCACTAAGGGCAAATCATGCCTGACAAATTTGGTGGCCTTCTATGACAGGGTTACAGCATTAGTGGATAAGGGAAAAGAGACTGACATCATCTACCTGGACTTGTGCAAAGCATTTGATACTGTCTGGCACAACACCCTTGTCTCTAAAACAGAGAGACATGGATTTTCGGGGTGGACCACTCGATGAGTAAAGAATTGTCTGGAATTGGGTAAAGAATTGGGACTAGTATTATTTAACATTTTTGTTGGGGCCATTGACAGTGGGATTGAGTGCACCCCCAGCAAGCCTGTGGATGACACCAAGCTGAGTGGTGTGGTTGATACTCTAGAGGGAAGGGATGCCATCCACAGGGACCTTGAGAGGCTTGAGAGGTGGGCCTGTGCAAACCTCATGAAGTTCAACAAGGCCAAGTGCAATGTTCTGCACCTGGGTTAGGGCAGTCCCCAACATGTATACAGGCTGGGTGATGAGAGGATTGAAAGCAGTCCTGAGGGGAAGGACTTGGAGGTATTGGTGGATGAAAAACTGAATATGAGCCAGCAATGTGCACTCGCAACCCAGAAAGCCAATCACATCCAGGGCTGCATAAAAAGAAGTGTGGCCAGCAGGTCAAGGGAGGTGATTCTCTCCCTTTACTATGTTCTCGTGAGATCCCACCTGTAGTTCTGTGTTAATCTCTGGGGCCCCCAGCATAAGAAAGACATGGACCTGCTTGAGCAGGTCTAGAGGAGGTCCATGAAGATGATCAGGGGGCTGGAGCACCTACCCTATGTGGAAAGTGAGCTGGGGTTGTTTAGCCTGAACAAGAGAAGGCTCCAGGCAGATCTTTTAGTGGCCTTCCAATGCTTAAAGGGGGCCTACAAGAAAGATGGGGAGGGACACTTTATCAGGGAGTATAACGATAGGACAAATGACAACAGTTTTAAAATGGAAAAGGGTAGGTTTAGATTGGACGTAATGAAGAAATTCTTTATGATGAGGGTGGTAAGACACTGGAACAGGTTGCCCAGAGAAATTGTGGGTGCCCCATCACTTGAAGTGTTCAAGGTCAGGCTGGATGGGGATCTGAGCAACCTGACATAGTGAAAGATGTCCCTGCCCGTGGCAGGAGGGGTGGAACTAGGTGATCTTCAAAGGTCCCTTCCAACCCAAACCATTCTATCATTTTATGATTCTATGACTATGCCATGGTGACCAGCTGTGAAAACAATCTTCAGCAGCTGAAGCTGTTGTTCTGATGTTGGCTTTGGGCTAGCTATTAGTACGACAAAAATAAAGTAAATGTGTCAATCAGCTTTGGACAAAGACTGTAAATGTACTGTACTTGTACAGAGACTGCCTTACATACTTATTGGCAGAATTGAACTTTCAGTTTTTTTCTGAGTTGATTATCATGGTCTTGGAAGACAAACAACAAATGTGAATGCTACATGGATCAAGTTCTATTTATAACTGAAGTTATAAAAAACAGTTGAAGGTATAAAAGCAGTTGAACTATGATAGATGTGGATGTACAGAAAAGGCTCATCTATCAGCTGAGGAGATTCTCCGGGACATACCTTTTTACCTTTCTCCAATTAAAACTAAGCAATGACAAAATGTTGCTGCACACATGAACACACAGAGTTCATGCTTAACAAGATATGCTTTTTTCAAAAAGGTATGCATTTAGTTTATAGAGATGTGCAATTAATTTACCACTACTCCTATGCAGCAAACAGTATGAAAAAAACTATGATTGCTTATGAAACTGTGTGAACACCTTAAAAACTCACATGCTTATGTGCTACTTAGCAGCTCTTGCTTTGGAACACTTATCTGCAAATTAGCAGCAATGGTTTATCATGATGAGAGAAGGTGTGGGTGTTTCTGATCAGAAATATAACCTTGCAGGAGAAACGCCTCCATTACTGCTTTACTCTCAGTGGTATGAATAGCAGACCACTTCAGTTAATGATGCCGTAGAGGGTGCAATATTTTTTGTATAATCTAGGCCTGATCCATCTAAGATTTTCTCACCTCATCCCAGCTTGCAATCATCAGCTTCTACTCTCAGGAATTAACCACAATGAAAAGTAGCAAGAGCCTGTAAATTAGATAAATGCTGAAGAGTATTAGGCTTGTCCAGTAGAGCGGTAGTGCAGTCAAATTCTGAGAAAAGGGTAAGAAATAGGAAATGCTATTATCCTGCAGTTGCAGGTCAGGATGAAACAGAAAAATTAAGTGATTTGATGAAAGTCATCTAAGGCATTGGGTTTTAACAGAGAATTGAACACCGATTCCTAAGCTAACAACTTAAACTTAGCCATTTCTTCTCCAATGGGCTGAAAACATTACTTCTACTTCAAAAATAGTTAATTTTTTACTTAGTAAAAGAACTTTTGGTAAAGACATGAAATGTGTTTCACAAAGCTGTGCATAACCATATCTTAGTCACACACATGTGGGCAAAAAGCAAATGGTAAAAGGAATAGAAGCATAGAAAATCAAAATCCCAAATTCTTTCACATATTAAGTAAACTTAATTAATTAGCAGGCAATAATGTTGTACCTTTCTGGTCTACATCTAAGTAGACAATAGGAGATTGTGCCTAAAATATTAGCTTTTTCTTTTCTTTATGCAGAGTCTGACTGAATATGCATGTGTTCTTCCTGTTATCCAGTGTCTGTCTTGTAGCCAACAGCTCATTTGTATCAGCTTGTATCTCAGCTCACTTCCCACCTCCCTCCATTTTCTTTCTCTGGTCCCTAATCCAGACTTACCTAGTTTTGCTGTCCTTCCTATCTCTTGACATTCTACATAGGCATCATCCTCTTTGAAATATACAGTGTATGATTAGATAATTTTGTCCTATTTTGCTAGGAAGTTGCCTTCTGATTTAACTGAGATGAATAGAAATTTACAAATAAGATTTTTTTTTTTTTAACTGATGCAATGACATGAGGACTTACATTACTGGTTTATATGCCCTGGAGAAGGAGAAAGGTTTTTTAAATTAAGTCTAAAGTTTCTTTCCTAAAGTTTGGTGTAATTTTCAAAGCTTCTGGCTTCTGATAGATCTTACTTGATGGTGAGAAATAAGTAATCTGAAATCTGGGACAGATCCTTTAAATGGCTTATGTTTAGATACATTTTCAGGTAGTCCCGGACAGTAATGTCATTAGCAACTACATTTGTCTTTGAATTTGCTGTGGCTTTTTGAACAATGACATTTTCCCCCACTTGGTATTAACAGAGCATTCATTTTTTAATTAGCTATTAGTTTTTAGAAAGAAAACAGCATGAAGTACATAGCAGGAATATTTAATACTCCTCACAAATTACTTTCTGCTCTTTTAGTGCATAATTTCTTCCTTCATCCTCTGAAACATTGGACTTGTTCTATGAAATGATGCAATCTTAGCAAATTATCTTGAAACATAATGGCTTATGTTCTTACATACTTATTATTCAAATATATTTGTCTGTCTGTCAGTGCCCTTACACACTACATCTCTATTTTAAGAGAACTGTAAGTACACAAAAGGTCTAATCCAATGTCAATGAAGTCAACAGAAAGAATCCAACTGACTTCGAAGGTCTTTGGATCAAGCCATAGCTCCTTACAGACATTTCATGTTTCATTGTTGATGCAAATCTTAATCAGACAAATTAAGATATTTATGCTTTAGCTTCAGTTGCAAGGCATAAGAGACAACTTAATGACATGGTGTTTAGGTTTTCAATGAGAAAAGTATGTCTAGCAACTTGAATTTTAATAACTCTGTCAGCTTAAATTAAACTGGCAATAAGCTTCAAAGAAGACTATCTGCTGGATTGTTAAGGTGTGTTATAATTCTAAAATACCATACAGAGTGCTGTGGCATTTTTCAAAGCTTTACACAGATAACTAAATTCCATTTTCCTCTTTTCCACTGAGACATTGGCTTGTAAGATAGAAACACAGAAGTTACATTTCCCAAATCTTAGAAAGGTGGTTTTGTGAAAGTGCCCTTCTATTGATCTCTTAGCTGTACCTGGAAAAGACTTAGCAGTGACTTCAGTGGCACCAGGATTTCAAATACTACTATTAGATCATTCTCAGACATGTTTCCTTTTAAAACTTCTAATAGCAGACAGGGAATACAGAAGATGTTCACACATCACTTCCAATGTACAGCATTCTTCACGCTGTATTTGAAGACACATCTGAAGCAATTAGAATGTGTTTTATAACTGCTGAGTCTGCATTAAGAACTGTTGAATGTCCATAAATATCTAGTAATATCAAGGTCATTATTTGCTCCAAGTTTATTTGCTATCTTAATTATCTGGAAAGCAGGAGAAGCACATTAGTGGACTAACAATGAACATTAAATAAATTTGCACAGTGTACTAAAACCAAGGAGGACAGAGAAAGAAGGTAAAGTGTTTGTAAAGAAATGATAAACAGCATACGTAATGAAACTGAGATGGAAATGTGGCTAACCCTTCTCTGCCCTCAGAAATATTTATCTACTAGGTAAAAAACTTTCTTGGATGACAACTACATTTTTAAAAGGTGCACAGAAACTGAACAATGCAGTATCTCAGAACTCTAGTCACACATTACAAGCAAAAATTCAATTTTTTCTGCATATGCATGGAACCTGCATCATAAAACATTGAAGTCTATAATCCTATTTTATTGAGGGTTCTGATGGTGCAACATTCATAGAATCATAGAATGGTTTGTGCTGGAAGGGACTTTTGAAGACAGTTCATCTAGTCCAAACCCCCTGTCAAGGGCAAGGACATCTTTCACTTGATCACGTTGCCCCATGCAGCTTGACCTTGAAGACTGCCAGTGATGGGGCATCCACAACTTCTCTGGGCAACCTGTTCCAGTGTCTCACCACCCTCATCTTAAAAAAAGTTCTTCCTTATGTCCAGTCTAAATCTACCCTCTTTCAGTTTAAAGTTGTTGCCCCTTGTCCTGTCACTACAGGCCTTGGTAAAAAGTATCTCT
>VYZV01031560.1:27245-45053 GCA_013401275.1 Pandion haliaetus | reverse complement strand
TTTTAACCCCCCCCCCCCCCTTTATATATTGAAAGGCAGTCATACATCAAAGTCTCCTTAATCTGAACTACACTGCTACCTAACCCACAGTCAATGATGATTGTTTTTCTGTGCTACCAGGTAAAAAAAAAATCTCCCACTGTCTTTCAAGAGATGTCTAGATATGAAAACACAAAGAGAAATAAAAAACAACTCTTCTCCGCTCTCCTCAATTCCTCCATGAAGGGAGTGTGATGAGCATGTATGGAAAAAAGTGTTTTTTCTGAAGGGATGGTGGAATGAAGATAATTTGTTCTACAGTGGCACAGAATGAAAGACCAAGGATAGCATGTACTAGGCTATTTCTAACCACACAGCTCTCTGTAATGTTACTTAAAAACAGTAATGTACATGTTGCTGATTCTCTGTCTTTCTTTTTCTAGTGCCAGGCTAATAGTTCAATGGAAAAGACTGAGGGAGCAACAGAACTGATAAATGGTTTGGAAGAGTTAGTTTACAATAATAGCTAAGCAGCTTGCAGCTTATTTGTTAAACCACCACCTAGTACATCAAGGGCACAAGTATACAATAGAATTAACCATCCCTGTTGGGCTGATTGTGGGAATCTCAGTGCATCCTGTGCATGAGAGAGAATTCAGAGATGCGTGTATACTAGATTATGCAGTAGCATTTTAGGAAAAGGAAGGAAAATATTCAATGTATCTCTCTATGTAAGCTTTTTACCTGCCCTAATATCAGTAGATCACCACAAACCTTCACTAGTGTACAATTAGAACCTAGAAGGTGTAGATATGTAGTTAAATAGACACAAGATATATCCCAGTGCTATGGGTTTGTGTGGCGTGGGTTTTTTTGGTAGCGGGGGAGGGGGCTGCAGGGATGACTCCTGTGGGAAGCTGCTGGAAGCTCCCCCCGGCTCCAAGTCGGACCCATCTCTGGCCCAGGCTGACCCAGTCAGTGACGGTGGTAGCACCTCTGGGAGAACAGATTTAAGAAGGGGAACCGGCAGTGGGTAGTGGGATTGGAATGTGAGAGGAACCCCTCTGCAGATACTGAGGTCAGTGAAGAAGGAGGGGGAGGAGGAACGCCTGAGGAGGCTGATGGCCCTGCAGCCCGTGGTGAGACAGCAGGCTGTCCCCCTGCAGCCCAGGGAGGGGAGCAGGAGAGCGGAGGCCCCCGAAGATGGCCGTGACTCCATGGGAAAGCCTGAGCTGGAGCAGTGTGTGACTGGAGAGCAGCCTGTGGAAAGGACTCATGTTGGAGAAGTTGGTGAAGGACTGTCTCCCATGGGAGGGACCCCACGGTGGAGCAGGGGATGAGTGAGGAATCTTCCCCCTGAGGAAAGGAGCAGCAGAGACGATGTGTGGGGAGCTGACTGCAACCCCCATCCCCTGTTCCCCTGTGCTGCCGGGGGGAGGAGGGAGAGAGAACCGGGAGTGGAGTTGAGCTGGGAAGGAGGGAAGGGTGGGGGGAGGTGTTCTGATGTTTAGTTTCCCTTCCTAATATCCTTGTTTTTATTTGATTGGTAGTAAATTAAATTGATTTTGTTTCTTCCCCGAGTTGAGCCTGTCTTTTGCCCGTGGCCTTAAGTGGGGAGTGATCCCTCCCAGTCCTTGTTTCGACCCACGAGCCTGACTTTATATTTTCTCCTCATGGCCGGGGGAGGGGCGGAGTGAGTGAGTGGCTGCGTGGTGCTTTGTTACTGGCTGGGCTGAAACCATGACACCCACATAGATAGATAGTTTCATCTATCATATATAGTTAGTTATATAAAGAGATAGGTAGATCTATACTTATTACAGAATCACTATACCTACCACAGAATCATAGAATAATTCAGGCTCGAAGGGACCTCAGGAGGTCTACAGCCCAAACACCTACTGAAACAGTATCAGTAATGAAATCAGACCAGGTTGCTCAGGGCTTTGTCCAAGCAAGTCCTAACAACCTCTAAGGCCAGAGACTAAATGACCTCAGTAGACAACCTGTTCCAGTGCTTGACTGTCTTCAATATGAAAAAAAATTTCCCTCTAGGAAGTCTGAACACCTCCTGTTTCAATTATGCCTCTTGTCTTCCCATGCACTGCTGTGAAGAGGCAGGCGTGCTTAGAGCAGAGATTCCCCTGCAACCTGTGGAGAAGACCATGGTGATGCAGGTTGTCCCTCTGCAGCCATGGACAACCACAGTAAAGCAGATACCCCCACTGCAGCTCATGGAGGACCCCATGACACAGCAGGTGGACACACCCTGAAGGAAGCTGCAGCCCGTGGAAAGTGCATGCACAAGCAGGCTCCTGGCAGGAACTCTGTCCTGTGCAGAGGAGCCCACACAGAAACATATTTTCTGGCATGAACTGTGGCCTGTGGGGGACCCACATTGAAACAGTCCATTTCTGGTGGACTGTACTCCATGGGAAGGATTCACACTGGAGCAGTTCTTGAAGGACCATCTCTCATGGGAGGCAACCCATGCTGGCACAAGGGAACAACGTAAGGAGGAAGGAGCAGCAGAGATGAAGTGTTATAAACTGACTGCAACCCACATTCCCCATCCCCCTGCAATGATGAGAGCAGGAGGCGGTAGAAGAGTGAAGGAATGAAGTTGAGCTTGGAGAGAAGGTAGGAATATGGAGAAGGTATTTTTAGGTTTGTCTTTTTTTTCTCACTATCCTACTCTGTTATTAATTGGCAGTAAATTAAATTAATCTTCTCCAAGTGAAGTCTGTTCTGCCCATGACAGTAATTAGTAAGTGATCTCCCTGTATTTATCTCAGCCCATGAGCTTTTCTGTCTTATTTTCCCCCTCCATTGCATTGAGGAGGCAGAGTGAGAGAGCAGCAGCTGGGTCTGGCCACCAGCCAAGGTCAAACCCACCATGTTATCACAGAAGGCAATCAAGTTGACCAGCTATGATTTACCCTTAGGAAATACATGGTGACTACTCCTGATCAACTTCCTCTCCTTCATGTGCCCAGAAATGTGTTCTGGGGGGACTCGTTCTATGACTTTCCCAGAGATCTAGAAAGCTAGGCTGCACTAGTAGAGAGACAGATGGCAAAAAAGTCATCAAGATTAGAGAAAGAGGAGTTTTAGGAAGATAGCGATTTGCAGATAAAGCATTTGACACAGATACATTTGTAAGACAAAGTGTTATTTACCATACTTGTAGTTAAGGTTGACACTATTCATTTGCCCTACAGATACCATTAATTAACCATCAGTATGTCTCTAATTTCACAAACATGTTTCAAGAAGATATATTAGGTGAAATCATCTGCTGAAATGAAATGTCACTCAGTAAGAGAGGTTATAAATCCCAGCAAGTGTTATTTTAAGTTTTTGAGATCTCATCAGGTAGTCCCATATCACACCACAGAGTAAAACATAAATTTTCTTGTTGTCATACCAGCTAAGCAGCAATTGTAATGTGCTATGATGTGATAGAAGCCAACATGTTCTAAAAATCCATCAAGTCAAAAAGTCACTGTTCCTTTTGACACTCCAACTCTATTAAATCCCATGACACTTTGATAATTTTTAATTTACCGATATCATTGAAGACTGATGTGCAAAGTAAATATGAAAGGTCTGGTTTGAACAAGTATGCCATACCCCTGCTTGTACCTCTTTTCTTAGGCATCAGAAAAAAATGACTTGATTTTAAATATAGCTAAGTCACAGGTGACCAGGAAATAATAGCAGTACTTTTTTTCTCTTCAAGTAATTACTTTAATAAATTCAAAAGGATAAATTAAAGTTTTTAAAAGTTTTTTTTTCTCATATTTATTCTTTAAAGTAGCAGTCTGAAAGAAAAAGATCTAATATATTGAATACATTTGATGGTATACAGTGTTGAGGGCCTCTTCTTTTAAAAAAAAGCAATTCCACATTCTGTTGTTACTGAAAGAGGAAAAAAACCCCCACCAAATAAGGACAGGTGGCATACTGCTTATCTCAGTAGTCCTGTGTTTATGGGAAGTGGCCGTTTAAACTTGAGTATGTCAGGAGGGAGGGACTTGGGGGCTACTAGAGCACTAGCTCTTTCAACCATCCCTCAAGCATCATAGTTCAAAGATGAAAAAAAAAATCTATAAACCACATATACTGCATTCTAAATCCCACACCTGCATACTCAACTCTGGCTTGTAGTCAGTAATACTTAGCAATTTAGCAGAATCCTGCAGATATGATTTTCAGTATAGGCTTTTGCACATTACATTATCACCTTGAGATCTGAACTCCTTAGCTGCTCTGTTAGAAGTGTAGTTCCCTCGATGACTCTATTCACACTCCAACACCCACATGAAAGTTGCTTCTGCAGACGCTTTCTCCTTGAAATATCTTGATTTCGTGTTCAATGAGAGCAATTTGATTGTAGATCTCTCCTGTGTTTCCCTGTACTATTCTGTTCTTTGCAGTGGATAAGACAGGCCAAGAACAAAAATATTATGTCCTTTCATGTATTTTTGGAACCATTTCAAAAAGTGCACATTCCACAGAGATGGGAGCATATTTTGATTCTGAAAAAAAGACGAAAATAATCTTCGTTCTCAAAAAAATGTTAAATTTTTAAGCTTCCCTCCAAAAAGGAAGGAAACTCATTACTTTTAAGGACATAATAGAGAACATTTATTAAGTTTTCTTAAGGTGTATACTCAAAAGGAAATAAAAAAACCCAAACAAAGCATATAAGCAAGAAGCACTATACAAAGAGAAAAAAAGGTGGTTAAAAAGGAGAAGAACAAATGTTAACCTTGTCAAAGCCCAAGACAGAACAAATTAGGAACATTTTCTAAAAGGCTGCTGAACATCCTCTAAGAAACTGCTGAACTGAAGCACCTGCAGCAGTTGTAAGACACTTTGCCTTTCTCTCTAAGAACCTATTATATTGACCCTTACCTCTAACTGGGCTCTGAGAACTTTTGTGTTTCTGCAATATTTTTTCAAAAGAACAGTAGCTCCCAGTGACCATAGAGATAGTACGGAAGGCAAGATGGCTTACACAAACAAGACACAGTAGAAATATATTGGGAATCCTCTAAATACATTTCATTAAGTGGAGAAGTGATAAACTTAGTGAAAGATTAGGAAATATTCAAATTAAAAGGTTAAGAAGGAAAAAACAATAAAAGCCCATGAAAATTTATGCAGATTTTTTGTTAAATATACTATTTATAAACATTCTGTTTCTATAGACTCAACTGATACACTTGAGACAGTATTAGCTGGGATTTGATTATGATTTTATTGTGCAAATTTAAACAAAACCAAAAAACAGTTAACTTGAAAAAAATGAGTAGGCTGTTAGTTTTAGATGTATTTAAAAATAATAACTAATTCTTTTTCCCTTCACTCAAACTTTGGGAACCCCAAGACAAGTACATATTCTGACATTTGTGACATGTATGCATTAAAACTAATCTAAATGTTTGTCTTAATGAGACAAAGGCATTGTCCATTAATTGTCAAAGGGTATATTAACTTAGTTAATGAACCCACCTTTGACAGATGTTCTTAGAAATCAAATTCACTGCTTGCTAAGTTAGACTCAGTAACTCATATTATGGAAAATCTGTATTTTTAAGATCTACAGCAGAGTATTAGGTTTGTATATCGGGAACTTATTTTTAATCAGAATTTTTTATTTAACTTATAAATTACACAAGATAGGCTGTGGATTTGCTGCTAGAAATTATTCCCTTCACAGTAAAGTACATATAAAAAATTTAAATAAGGCTGAACTTCACTGTACTTAGTTTAGGCAATAATTCAGCAAGGCTGAGTTCTGGAAAAAAGGTACCTTCTTTTATGCTACTGTCTATAGTAAAAATGGAGTTAAAATAGCAATGGTGGATTTTCAGAATTAACTACACCACTAAATGTCCATTAAATGCTGTCTGAATTTGAGCTCACCCAACTTTTCTATCACTTGCTGCTTTAACATTCACAAACAACTTGCTTTCACCTGCCTAGGAGAAGCAGTGGTCTGAGTCTCAGAACCTCTTCTATCTTACATAGGTAAGACCCTCAGCTTGTACCTAAAGGATTTTGAAACATTATGTTCAAAAGCTGTGATATTTCACCAAAGTCTGTGCCCACAAAAGGACCTGTAGACTCATTAATGCTCTGTCTCATGTTTTGGTGCCTGCTTCCCAGAATTCCTAAACTGAGGTTGGACACCTAACTTTGCTGCCCTATATGGAGAGTATAGAGGCCAGCACAGTGCCCAACAGCACACACAGCCAATGTGAATGACCAAGGAAAGAATTATGAAAAAAAATTTTATGATGATGGTAGGAAACACATCTGAAACTCTCCCCAGCATATGTGTTCATAAATCTTCTGGACAGTGTGAGCAATTATATTGTTTTTTTTAACTTTAAGATAGGGAAAGAGGTAGGAGTTAGAAAAGGAACCCAAGTCCCTTCCTCACTTTCCCAACCTCCAAATTTTAGTGTTTTATGCATTGGTTTCAGCGTTGCATTCCCTCATATCAATTTGTTATTTTGGGCTTTTTTGGTAGTTTTTTATTCTATTCTCCGGAGGTAATTTGACAAAGGGCCCCAGTCCTAATTCTGTAGAAAAAGTAGACTTTCTTGGTTTTTATTTTAATTTTATAATTCTTACATATTTGAAAGTTGGTCAGGATTACTTAAAAATCCAGAACTCAGATATACCATTGCTATCTGTGAGAAATAAAAATGAAAAAAAAAAAAAAAGGGGGAGGAGGGAATGAGGAAGAGAAAGGATATAAGAACATGTTGGGAGACAAAATGGATAGATGAAGTAATGAAGAAGGACGAAGATGAAAATATTAAGGAGGAGAATGGAAGAGAAAATTATGTTAGACAGAAAAGCTCATTTTAAGGAAATTACCATTAAAGGATTAGAAATGCCTATTCTTTCACTTTGGCTTAGAACTGAACATATACTAATACCTTCTTTCATTTATTTATCTTAAAAGTTCAAACTCCTATTTTTATATTTTGTATTATCATTTCTTCACTAAGACTAACTGCAGAGAGGAAAAGAAAGATTTCCTCTGAGCAACAACATGATTGTGTTATAGGTAAGTTATAGTCTTACCACAAATAAACAGGCATTTATCTTGCCAATGATACGCATAATAACTCTTGGTAAGAGTTTATAAAATCACTTTGATCTCAAGCTACCAGGAAAGCTTGGTGATATAACTGAAGTTTTAAAACATTCTCTCCTATGTTGTATTAAGTAGCAGGTAACTAAACAAGAAAAAGAGGCTATTGTGATGTAGGCTTTGTGACAAAACACCTTAATAAATCCTCTAAGATTTATGCCTGTGAAGAAGATATTCTGACTCTGTGCTGCCTCACTATCTATATTCCATTAGCCAATGGGTGGAACATGTAGGTTATTCCAGCCAGTCCCAATGCATTCAATGCAGTGGTGGCTCTAAAAGTGATGGAGGTGGCTGCTGTGCAGGCATAGTGTGCTTCCCATCCTGGTAAGTCATGGCACGGTGTTTGGTGTCTTCGTGTGTGTTGTCCACGCTTAGCCTGGTGGGGAAGGGGGACTGCCATGGTCAGAGGGTTATAGATGACTGGTGGGAGTGGACCCTGCTGCCTCCATGGCAAGTGCCACCCCTGTATAAATGTACAACAAAACCAGATACAGGCTTTATTAAGTGTGATAAAATACTGTGGCAGTGTGCTCCACCTCCCCAAACTGACTTTTATTTCCCATAACCCTGCTCAAGGGATAACCACCAGTGGTGGTCATAATGGATGTATCTGGTCATGATGGCTGCATCTGGTTCAAAGTGGATTCGAGGGAGACAGATAACAATACAATAGCCAAGGGCTAGTTGAGCATTGTATTGGGTCTGGCTGAGATGGAGTTAATTCTCCCGATAGCAGCGCTGTGCTCTGCATTGATCACTAGAAAGGTGTTGATAACACACCAGTGTATTGGCTACTGCTGAGCAGTGCTGGCACAGCATCAAGGCTGTCTCTCCAATATTTTCGCTCCCGTCAATGGCAGGCTGGGGCTGGGCAAGATCTCGGGAGGGGACATAGCCAGGACAGCTAACCCAAACTAACCAAACAAATATTTCATACCATATGGCGTCAGCTCAGCTATAAAAGCTAAGTAAAGGGAGATGGAAGGTGGGGTATTTTCATCTTCTGAAGCAACCACTACACGTACTGAAGCCCTGCTTCCCAGGAAGTGGCCAGGCATCGCCTGCTGATGGGAAGTAGAGAATAACATCATTTGTTTTCCCTTGCTTTTGCACACGTCATTTGCTTTCACTTTATTAAACTGTCCTTATCATGACCCACGAGCCTTTTGTTATATTTTCTTTCCCCTGTCTAGCTGAGGAGGGGGAGTGATAGAGTGGCTTTGGTGGGCACCTGGTGCCAAGCCAGGCTCAACCTTCCACAAGCATCCACCAACCAAAATATGGCTGGTATGTAAATATGACTATAAGTCAATCATGTTACTCCATAAACAGTAAGGGCTCCAGGGCCCATTGATCTCTCCTGCATGGCAGGATCTCCCCTTGAGTAGGGATGCCTCTCAAGGTTACTCCTCGAGGTTAAGAGAATCTTTATTGCATCAGATATTAGGTAAGTGAATTGGCAATAACTGCACTGAAACTTTGAAATCTTAGCTAAGTGATATAAAGGATTGATTGTGCACATATAATCCTTTAGACATAAACCATTGACCAAGCCTGAGACTAAGTCTGGATCCAGCCGCACCTAAACTTCCGTCTGAGAAGGCATTCAGAATGCAAGGGGGTCCATTCTGAACCTCATGAGTCACTGGTGGGAGTGTCTCCCCGAGAGTTTTGTCTGCCCTGTCCTCTATGCAGTAAATAATCAAGTGTACCTTGCTATTGAATCTTCTGGAACCGCTGTCACATCTACTATTAAACTTTGTTAAATCTCTGTTTTATATCAATAAACATATTGCTGCTTGTCTCTTACAAGTGAAGTGCATCACTCCATCTGCAACAGGCCTAGCTCAGATTTTATTTGTGGAGAGGACTTTAAAAATTGGTCTGAGAGAAAATAAAAACCTATGGAACTATTAAATCCTTT
Organism: Pandion haliaetus; assembly: GCA_013401275.1. Taxonomy (NCBI): domain Eukaryota; kingdom Metazoa; phylum Chordata; class Aves; order Accipitriformes; family Pandionidae; genus Pandion; species Pandion haliaetus. Next base: position 35,970 of record VYZV01031560.1, on the reverse strand, counting down.
CTCTTTTACAAATAACTAAAATGGATGTAATTTTTCTAGCTCTTAACTAAATGTGGAGAATTTCAGTCTGAATGATTGAAAATTATATTTCATTTATCTAAATATTATCAGTTACTATAAATGATTGATAACACCTTCTAGCAATCCTCTTCCCACAGAAAAGTCCAGGAATCAAAGGAAAAAGGACAAGTATGTTTCTTCTGCGCATCAGTATTCTGAAGGTCAAAAAAGTATTTTTGAAACCATTGTCAGACTCAAATTTAGTAATTTCAGCTCTGCAGATTGTATTTAAAGAATATTATCTGTTTAGAAAAGACAAATCTGATTAACATATGATGAAAGGGCACTATTTGTGTTTTTCAACTTTTGTATGGTTTATCTACTTTGTATTTTTCATTTTAGACTAAAAAACATTGACCATGAACAGATTTTCCTTTAATTTTTTTCACCTGAAACCCTGTCCTCAGTTTTGTATACATCAGACTCTCATAATTTTATCTTTTTCCAGTTTCACACATTTTGTAGCCAACGCTTTCTACAAAGAAACATTTCACATCACTTTATCCTTAAGTATATACTAGGGACAATTCTAGCTGCAGTAAATGAGCTGCTGCTACAAAATGAACATTCACATTAATGATTTCAGTGATAACATTGGGATCATTTGCACTCACAGTATATGAGATCATAATTATTAACATTTTCCCCATCCTCTGACCTCAGATAATCCTCTTTCTTCTCTGAAAGGATTCAGAGGAGGAATTAAACATACCTCATAAAATCCTGAGGTACTAAAGGTGTTTGCCCATTTGAAACTATGATTTCTTTCTTTCTTTTTTTTTTGTTTTGCTATAATCCCTATAATGATATAATCCCTATATCACTATCTGATTGCTCAATAGTTTTACAACTTTTGGAACGCAATCAAGCATTTGAAGTTTTTGCAATGAATGTGAGAAAGTGTTAATAAATTTTGGATGAATTTCTGTTTCCTGTAGAAATTATTTCCCTATAAGTTACAGAAATTTCCAGATGTTTTAAAAATCTTCTTTGTAACTGCTGAATGCTTTAAAAAGTGATTCATTTTTTTCACATGCTCAAGAAATTAAAACCTTGAACAAACTGTCGTGGTTTAACCCCAGCCAGCAACTAAGCACCACGCAGCCGCTCACCCACTTCCCCCCCACACACAGTGGGATGGGGGAGAAAATCGGGAAAAGAAGTAAAACTTGTGGGTTGAGATAAGAACGGTTTAATAGAACAGAAAAGAAGAAACTAATAATGATAATGATAACACTAATGAAATGATAACAGCAATAATAAAAGGATTGGAATATACAAGTGATGCACAACGCAACTGCTCACCACCCGCCGACCGACCAACCCGGAAGTCCCCGAGCCGCAACGCGCCCGCCGCAGTTCCTAAAACGTCATATGGTATGGAATACTGCGTTGGTCACTTTGGGTCAGCTGCCCTGACTGTGTTCCCTCCCAGCTTCTTGTGCCCCTGCAGCTTTCTTGCTGGCTGGGCATCAAAGGCTGAGAAGCCTTGACTTTAGACTGAACATTACTTAGCAACAACTGAAAACATCAGTGTGTTATCAACATTCCTCTCATACCTAGCTCAAAAACATAGCACTGTACCAGCTAGTAGGAAGACAATTAACTCTATCCCAGCTGAAACCAGGACACAAACAAAAACCTTATATACTGATTTCTCACTGATCATTTTCATTAACTTTTTTTCACGGAATACTGTATTTGGATATCTTGCAAATACTCCCTCACTCTGCAAGTATATGAGTTGTATTGGTAGTACTTGCTTTTCTAGAACAGAGAAGGCAAGCAATATTTTTCAGTCATCTGCCTCCCCTAATTCATATAAAATATTTACCATTTTGAAGCATTAGTATATAGAATGCATCCATTCATATTTATTCTTTGAATCTGAGAACAGTGCACACTCTAATACAAGTTGCAAATGTCTGCATTTTTCACATAATATTTCCCACATTTTCAGGCAGCTGAGCCTATACAATAACAACAATACCAGGATTTCTCACAAACAATTTTAAAGTTTTGGGAATTTCTTTCAAATAAATACAACTCAACTTTTTTTTTTTTTTTTTTTTTTTTTTTTGCATGGAACCACTGATTAGAATAATCCACCTACCTTTTAGAGTTATACCTTTTTGTGACTAAAAAGAAATACTTTTTTTGGAATTCCTTGGGTTTTTTCCTCATTTATGATAACTGATTTCCCTCTCTGTCTTGAAAGAACCTCTTAAAGGTTGAACAATGTGAATCAAATCCTCTTGTACAATAGGGATCTCACAGGTAGAGACTCAACAAGGATCTCACAGATAATCAGTTTTACAAAGACAGGATTTATCAGAGTGACAGATGAAAGACAAGCTAAATTATACACAGTACATCACTGTTCTTTTGCCATGAGTATCATTAATGATTTATATTTGCTTGTGACTGGAGAATCATATCTAGGACAATTAATTGTTGACACTGAAGCTTTAAAAATTTTGTCCATCTATTTTAATGTTAACACACTATACAAAATAAGTGGTAGTAAAATTCCAATTTATGTCCACTGTAACCTTCCAACCTATCCATTAAAGATAAGAAAGTTTCATAGAAATATTGATTTAGATTTCTTATCGTGATTTTGCACTTTCATAGTAAAATTCTTTTTCATGGAACGAACATCTTTTATGTTGTATAAATCAGACAAGAATCCTACTCACCAATGCTTTAAACTATACATAATCAAGTAAACCATAATTAAATATATACACATATTTTTGGTAGGTTTTTTCTGTACAGCTGGCATGACAGTATGTGATGAAAATGTTGTCACACAGACAAGAATTCAGACACTCTAGAGAGTATCTGTGTTGTCTTTGCAATCCTTTCAGATGGGTGGTCTAACTGTTGCTCCTTACCATGACTCAGTGTTTCCAGAAGAGTTCACATCAGGTTACATTGGTACAGCTTTGAATTTTGTCTCTGATTGTCACATGTTGCATGTTTCAGTGAAGTGGCATAAGATTTATTGTCACTCTTAGAGCAGTGCATGTCAATGTCATCTTCACATTCATTAAAGTCATGATGTGAGATCCCATACACATTGCACAAAGAAGCTAGTTTTTAACTGTAATAGCACTGATAAGTCATTTTGTAAAACTATGCATGTAACCACTGTTCACAGAAAATTTTGATTTATGGTAATATAGTTACCATTCTAATGAGAATAGGCAGAAAATCTCTTCAATATGTTATGCAAAGCATGCTAATTGGATGTGCTAATATTTAAAATTTTCCAAAGTCCTACAGTTAAGTTCTATACAACTTTAGAACACTTTGCTGGAAAAAACCCTGATTTTTATAAGTTTTTCATCACTGCTAATCACTGAAGAATGTACAATAAGACCATAATCCTTTTTTGGCAGTACTGGCTTCCTGCTATGGCATAACACATGCTCATACAGCTTTCTTCCTGCTATCATAGTAGCATCTGCTTCAACAGATACTAAATCCTATTTTAGACAGTATCATGTTTGGAATAGGAGTGGACACTACCTTATTATTAACCTATTAATACATAGGAAGCATAATTTCCTTTTTTCCATTGAAATATTCTTTGAGGCAGAAGTCCATCATTGTGGTACAGAGTATACAACAGAATTATAGTGTTAAAAGACATCTTCAGAATACATTTAATCCTTTTCCTACTACAATTAGCTATAATTACTTTTGTAGAATAATTCCGATAATGCATCAGTGATAATTCCTATAACTACCAGATATTGGTGGCAAGCAGTTACCAGAGCATTGTGTCCACCCACGTAAGTGCCTGTATGTATATGTGCCTTCCAGTACATCATTGTTTTCATAGAACTAAATATTAATGAAATATTTATTTCTGACAATGCTGTTCTAATAATTGTTAGCTGTATTATCAGGAAATGACAGGTTGCAGGCTGTTAAGGAAAAAAAGGAACTTATCAGGGTTCCCCAAAAGTACAAGCACAAAGTGGTGGCAAAGGCCTTGAAAGTACAAGGCAATGGATGAAGCCAGAGGACCCAGGCTCTCTCATGAATGGTCAGCTACTGGTCATTAAAGAAAAGCATCCTTCAGAGTTGGGTATAATTTGCTTTAAGGATAACAAAGAGAGCAAGGAAAACATAGCCAACATGAGTAAACCACACCATACATAGTTATCTGGATTTAAAATGGAGTGGTAAACCCCTGAAGAAGGAGGTTAGGGTATAATGCACATTACAAAACATAAAAAAATGACCCTAAGCAGAATCTAGAGCAAGGAGTAAGAAACCATCAACAGCAACATTAAACTCTTCTGGCAAGTAACTTGGGATGCTAATGACTTGCTCTAACCCCCTATCTTTTTTCATTGATCTTTGAACCCAGAAGAATATAGGAAAGGTGAGCATAACACCAGAGAAAAGAGAAAACTCTACATCAATTTTAACTGTATCGTTATTGGGAATGATCTGTAATAATTGGATAATTTGGACTATAACATTGTAACAGGACTAATAATAATTCTTTGATTGGATTTTTAAGACTTTAATTACACTTGCCATAAATCCTTGGCTTTGCACGTAAGGTGTGCTTCCTCAGCCTACATAAAGTGCACAGGGTGTTTTTCTCTGATAACCTACCCTAGACGACTGGCTGTTAAACCTGCATTTGGTGCTATGTCATTCCTAGTATTTCTGTCATTCCATTCTTGAAGAGATATGGGGGAAAAGAAGCCACAAGTCTCTAGATTATCTACTGCTTAATTTCCGTAACATTTTCTACTTGTCTGGCTCTGCCCACCCCCGCCCCCAAACTATTGTCCTTTTCAGTGATGTTACAGAGAAAATGTTACACTCTTCCTCTTTGAAGCAGCAAAATACTGCTTTCCTCTTAATCTTGAAGAGACTTTTAAAGATCAGATCTATGTTCTTCTTTCCAAAAAACTAGCTGGTGGAAGGAACATTGTTTTTATTTTCCTTAACTAACACTTCACAGTAATATAATTAAGTTTGTTTAGCTGTAATTTCTAATTAGTGTATGCCTTTTATTAGCCTATACTAGATAAGAGAAGAATCGAAAGTCTGCGTGGTTAGTTCCTCTATTATGGAGAAAGAAGGGACATCTGATTAATGAGGGAGGAATGCATGAGTAATCTAGACAGTCAGGAAGGATCTATTGTTTAAAACCCTGGGATGACAAAACTAGAATTTCCTTTCTTGGAAAAAGAAAATGATTTTTTCTTCCTGGACTCCAGATTAATTGTATTAGTACATTCTACTTTCATTCCAGAACTATTGTTCAACAAGACAGTTTAAAAGGCAAAATCCCTGTCTTAATGATACCAATAGCAAGAAAGACATACAAATTAAAAATCTACAAGGTGAGATCCATTCCACATATTTTAGACAGTGCTTGGCTTGAATTTTATGTTTTCAGCACTGGGAAGAAACTGATTTCTCCCAAAGTAAATGCCTAAGTTTCACTAAAATCAATAGAAAACCTCCAGGCAAGAAGCCAGTCTGGTTAACTGAGCTGCTTTTTTCTATCAATGAATGGTACAGCGCATGTTCAGGAACTTTCAGGCATCCCTTGGGACTCATGGTCTATTACACCTAGCCTTCTTTTCATCTAGCTAATGAATTACAAGCAGAGGCTCCCCCTACCATTTTTTTTCAGAAGTATCTAATATTTTGAGCATTCGCCCAAGTTTTACCACAGCCTGATGGAATTTAAAGCACAAAATAGAAATGCATGGGATGTGCAGCAGCACAGGACATTTTACCATGCCTTTTGGAACTGAGACATTCTGGAGTGAAGAATGAAAAGGTCATGGGACCAGAAGGTCTTTAGTCTGAACTGTCTGTGACTGACAAAACCAGAGTCCCAGTCTGCTTCTTGAAACATCTTTATGCTTTGCACTAGATCATGAATGGCTATTGGTAAAAAAGGGGAGTATCTACCTGAACACATATTCTCCCAAGAGACTCTAATTAATGTGAAAAGCTATAGATATAACCACCTTATGAAGTAAAAAATACAGTGATGTTTAAATAACTTCTCACAATAACAATTGCATAGGAATGGTAGCTTAACAATGGTGTTTAAATTCTTAGTAATATTTAGTATTAGGTAAGAAGGCAATGCATATCTATTTTAACATTCAAACTTACATATTTATTAAATAAATATCTACCAAATTGTCCCAATCCAATGTCGGGGAAGGTTTCAATATGATCCCAAGTGCAAGATTAAGACACAAACGAGGTCAAATGCCGTATACCCAAAACAGCTTTTATTATCAAAAGTGTCAAAAGTAGAAAATAGCAGCGATAGGATAGAATGGAAGAAAAGGAAGAAATCAAGCAAGCAGTCAGGATAGAGTTGCAAGAATAGTCACCACCATTGATCCAGGGGCATCCTGTTGGTCCTCAGTCTTCAGTTCTTCAGTGATGGGTGCATACCATGGCTTGTCTCCACATTTTTTATAGGGCATAGTCCGACACATGCACATACATACTGTTCATACACTGTGCATGTGCTGCAGGTTTTGTCTACCACATGACCTTCACGTGATCGACACCAGAAACCAGTAGTTATCTCAAAGACTCCAGTTTCCATGACAATGGTAGTCTCCCCATTCCTACATGCTTCCCTGGCTCCAGCCTGGTCTCCTCCCCTGGATGCCTCAGTGCCCTTATCGGCCAGAGGAGTGTCCTGCTTAAACAAGCCATCCCAGAGACAAATGGCACGAGATAGACAGTTCACGGTTCAGTCTCTCACAGCAAACAATCTTTGAGACAAATGGCTCCATGCCAATTCAGTCTCTCACATAAATGAATCAAAACAAATTATCAGATAGTAGAAAGTAAATTCTTAATATAAGCAATGAACTCAAAATTTAGTCATTGTTTTAATGTAGTATAACAATGCTATATATTCTCCAGTTAAAGCACACTGGATCTGTTGGAGGCACTAAAGACCCTAAAAGTAGGTTTAACGTCAACTAATTTTGTGATTCTACCTGGTATATATGTTGATTTGAGCAAGTCATACTGCAATTCTTTGGTAGTTAGAGGAGGGAAATAGACACTTTAAAGGCACCATCCATAGTGTGTGATGTCACTGCTAGGAAGAGATGTATCACACAATGTAAAAGTGCCTAATATTTTCTAATAATTATAATGGATCCTACTACAACTAATTTTAAAGTGAACACTTACAAGATGTATAGTTTTAATATCTTAATTTCCCTACTACTGCTTCTCCATATCCCTATTCAATTACTGTTCTCCCTATTCTTCATTCATCCTTTACAGGAGTTTGCTGAGAGTCTGCACAACTTTATGCTTTAAGTCTTTTTTTTTTTTTTTAATGCGTATGCATTAGAGAGAATTGCCACAATTAAATATTGGGTGCTCAAGATTCCATTGCATGTTCAAATTCACTTTGGTTTTACAGTTACAACTTTTTAAACTCAGCAGGAAAAGCTCAAATTTCATGGACTGCTTCCAGTTATCTGTCAGATAGTTAACCATAACATTTTGTTGGAAGCTGCCTGCCGTAAGTTTCATTTTCTTTGGCCCCAAAGGGTTAAAAATGGTATAACATGGCAACTGCACTTTTACTGATAATTAGACGGCACATTCTTTTCTGCAACCTCTGAAAGCAAAGCAATGAAAGCAGTCATGCTTATCCAAACTAAGATGAATTTTCCATACATGACTACATATATTATATTTTGGGTCATGACACTCATCAGTTAATAATAAACTTAATGCATAAGCTGAAGACTTTAAATCTTTTTTCTGTCCAGTTGTCATGGTTTAACCCCAGCCAGCAACTAAGCACCATGCAGCCGCTCACTCACTCTACTCCCCCGCAGTGGGATGGGGGAGAAAATTGGGAAAAGAACTAAAACTCGTGGGTTGAGATAAGAACGGTTTAATAGAACAGAAAAGAAGAAACTAATAATGATAATGATAACACTAATAAAATGACAATAGTAATAATAAAAGGATTGGAATATACAAATGATGCACAATGCCATTGCTCACCACCTGCCGATCAACACCCAGTTAGTCCCTGAGCGGCGATCTCCCCTGCCCCCAGTCCCCCCAGTTTATATACTAGACGTGACATCACATGGTATGGAATACCCCTTTGGCCACTTTGGATCAGCTGCCCTGGCTGTGTCCCCTCCCAACTTGTTGTGCCCCTCAAGCCTTCTTGCTGGCTGGGCATCAGAAGCTGAAAAGCCTTGACTCTAGACTAAACATTACTTCGCAACAACTGAAAACATCAGTGTGTTATCAACATTCTTCTCATACCGAACTCAAAACCATAGCACTATACCAGCTACTGGGAAGACAATTAACTCTATCCCAGCAGAAACCAGGACACCAGTTAAAAATGTCCAGTGAAAACCTATGACCAAAGTAAATAAATTTATAAAAGCCCTTTTGAAGGTATTTGATTAATTTTGATGTTCAATGTTTCAATATTAACTTCAGTGACCTCGGTGGTCAGACCTTAGAATATCTGTATTTCTGAAATGAAAGCAGTATTTAAATGTGTTACTTTGTTGTTGTTTTTTTAAAAAAACAACTTTGTGCAGACCTTTCTTTGGATTTGGATCATATCTCGGGGGGGGGGGGTGGGGGGAAGGGA
>VYZV01031560.1:14135-27235 GCA_013401275.1 Pandion haliaetus | reverse complement strand
GCGAGCGGGGGGGGGGTGGAGGGAAGGGGCAGGAAATATGCAGAAACAAAGAGCTCTGAAAACTTCCTAACCTAGTTTTTCTTGACTAAAACATAAATTTACAGGAACATTTATATTAAGAAGCAGAATGACAAGACCCTTTATAAGCAAACAACCTTCACTTTCTTATTTTTTTCGTCTTGGAAAAGATCGATAGACATAGTATAAGACAATTAATTGACACTTTGTTAGACCAAAGATAAGACAATGAATAGCTACTTTATTCTCTGAATGACTGGCAGGTTTTGGAGAACAGAGTTGTGAGAGTGCAGTAGAAGTAAAATTTAAAAGACCAATAATTCTGATATTGTCGTGCATATTTTTCATAGGTAATAGGTAACGGGGTAGGGAGGGAGTTTATGTAACTAACTGATTTATGAATTAGATTTATTTCAACAAATTAAACTCGGAATTTTTACATTGCTTAAGTTACTAAACTCATTAAAAATCCAGCTGTGAAGTAATACGTTGCAAAAATAATGTTTTAGTTAGTGCTATATGTTTATTTTACTACATCATTGCATAATATGGTAAGTTACTGTTTTGCTTTAACATTTTACAGTCTGGTTTCATCTTCAGTTATCCTCTTGCAGCTTCTTAAGCAGTTGCACGACTAAGAGATGAACACCAGTGAAATGGAATACACATCAAATCAATGAATTCTCCAACAGGTAACGTCAAAATCCAATAGTTCTAGTTAGACTTCTGCTCATTTGCTTGTTGTGTATAAAATTAAGTTTCTAAGCAATATGCTTTTCTTCTTTAATAGACACTTGGTTTCATATTCAATGTATAATAATATTATTTAGAGGACCTTATCTTGCTTTTAAGGCTGCTATGTAATACAGTGTCAAAACATTAACAATGTTAAGATGTAATAGACATGGCATACGGAAGGCATCTCTGTGGAGTACTTCCTCCATAACCTTAAGGTCTATGACTCTCTTGTATAACACAATGATTTAATGTGATCCATTTCTGAGAATTCCATGTTGCTTCATGTTCATGTCATCATCATTGTTCAAATGCTTATTAATCGTTCCTCTTATTCTTCTTGTCACATAACTTCTAATAACAAAAGCTGCCTGGTTTATAATTGCCTGCAGCCTTTTTTCCCTATTGTTCTAGAGATAGATATGATGTCTGCCTTTCTCCAATCTTAGATACTTAATTCATCACTTACTTAAGTTAGATAGCTTAGACAAAGCAATATTGCCTTTAGATATTTACTCAATAAATGGACTTTTTTCATGATCAGGTCACTAGATTTCATAGAACAGAATCATAGAATCATTTAGGTTGGAAAAGACCTTTAAGATCATCGATCCAACCTTCAACCATGCCCACTAAACCATGTCCTGAAGTGCTTGTCTACGTGGTTTTTTAATACCTTCAGGAATGGTGACTCAACCACTTCCCTGGGCAGCCTGTTCCAATGTCTGACAACCCTTTCAGTAAAGACATTTTTCCTAATATCCAATCTAAACCTCCCCTGACGCAATTTGAGGCCATTTCCTCTCGTCCTATCACCAGCCACCTGACAGAAGAGACCAGCACCCACCTCAGTACAAACTCCTTTCAGGCAGTTGTAGAGAGCAATAAGGTCTCCCCTCAGCCTCCTTTTCTCCAGGCTAAACATCCCCAGTTCCCTCAGCCACTCCTCAGAAGACTTGTGCTCCAGGCCCCTCACCAGCTTCGTTGCCCTTCTCTGGACATGCTCCAGCACCTCAATGTCTTTCCTGTAGTGAGGGGCCCAAAACTGAACACAGGACTCAAGGTGTGGCCTCACCAGTGCCAAGTACAGGGGAATGATCACTTCCCTGCTCCTGCTGGCCACACTGTTTCTGATACAGGCCAGGATGCTGTTGGCCTTCTTACTTATGATTTGTCTTCTTAATGGTGGTTCTTGGATTTTTGCCTAACATATGTAACACATAGATACTGTTTTCATGAATGTGTCCACTAACTCTTTAAAGATCTTGCTATAGTACAATGGTGATAATATTGCCCTTAATTTCTGTTAGCCATACTTCTGGGTTACTAGCATTTATCTGTTTTTGGGATATTTACATTACTGTCTTATCACTGTTTTTTCTAAAACCTCTGCTGTACTTTCCCCAGTCTTACTTTCATTTTTTTCTTGATAAGAACATTTAATTCCTGTTTATATTTCATTGTCTGAACTTGATAACATAATCACTTCTGAGCTTTTCCCAGTTTAATATCTGTGATCATTAAGGCAAAACCAAAATGACCATTAACACTTATTCCTTTTTAAAATGTTCCCTTTCCTGTAAAGCATGCTGTTTCTCTTAGTAGAGTTAATTGCCTGCATGTCTGAACCTCATAGTACTTACTTTCTTATTTTCAGAGATTTGAGGGGAGGCGTATTGTTTTCCTTTCCTGGTAGGGAACATGCTATTTTTTTCTTCATAATTTTTTAAAATAATAAAGTAATTTTAATTAAAAAAAAATATTGCAGTGCAGTCAATATAATTTTTATTGTTTGTTTTTGCCTAACAACATTTTACCAGAGAAGGGAGCTATATATCATGCACAAAAATATCACTTTGTTCTCACTCTTCCTTTCCTCATCTCTCCATAGCTGTCAGTACTCTCACTCTAGAGAGTATTATTTCCATGGGAGTTCCATATCTTCCATTTCATACTACAGTTAGGAAATATGAATCATGAAATCATGTCCAAGGAGTGGTTACAGTGAAAGAATAAAAAAATCAAGAAGTTGAGACTTGTGGATAAAAAAATGCTAGAAATTAAGAACAAACCAATGTTTCCTTCACAGGTCTGCCTGTCTATTCTGATCAAAATGGATGAATGGGAAAGTAGAAAGTGATCTGATGTCCTGATGCTTAATGCTGTTCAATGCTGAACAAGTTTACTACTCAACAGTAAAACCTGAAGAGTAGACAAATGGTGGAGCAAGTGCCAAGGCTGTTTGAAAGTCTCAGCTGACAATGAAAGATTTATTAATTGTAGAGTCCTGTACCCTTTCTGTCCCAACTGTTCACAGCTGACACTGGGACCGGAAATACAAAAACCAGCTAACATGGCAAGAGAAGGGAAAAAGTAAACTTGATAAAAATAAGTCTTAGAAAAATAAATGTTAACAATCCTGCATTTGAGTATAGTTTTCATACAGATCTATGACTTGGTAAAAAAAGAAAAAAAAAATCAATGTCAAATGGCACCCAAAGTAAAATATAATCTCTGTGAGCTTATCCAAGAAAATTGCAGTAGATGATAGGAAACTGATGAAGTGACATTTAGACATAGGTTGAAAGAAAAGTTTCCAAGATCAAAAATTTTCCGTTATCCTTTGAGGATTATATACAAAATATTTGATCTACTTGTCATGCATGGCATTGACATCCTATCTTTTGACTTACAGCATAGGGTACATCTAGTTACTTTCAACATCAAGTTATTTAGAATCTTTGTATGAGATTTGTTTCATTTAAGAAGTAACAATGTAAAATCTATTCATGATAAAATAGCCTAAAATAACTCTCTCTGTGAAAATCTGTATTAAAAAAATATCTAATGAACTCTGCCAGTATTACCACATGATCCCCCAAAAGGAAATAAAATTAACATGAAGAGTAAAAAAAAAAAACCCCAAACAAAAAACTCCTCTGCATCATTCTTAGCCTTTGCAAAAGAATCTACTACCAGCATAAGTACACCTTACTGCATGTAACTGCTAAAATACAGTGAGACATTTGTTAAACAATATTAATGAACTGTACATGACCTTTGCCAACAATTAATCTTTAAAAGCAGTACACTAACTTACATCTTTATGGTTGACAAACACTGAGTAAATATTACTGCGGATGACATTAGATATCAGCGTGTACAAATATAATATATTGAGCGGGATGATTTCCCAAGTGAATAGTCTCTTTGTTTCACTGTGTTAAACAGTGGCTGTCAACTCTTAACATCCTTCTTTAGTAGAATTCCCTTGTTTCACCACAGGAAAATATTCTGTATATACCTAACTGATACAAACACCACTTTAGTAATTTCCGTTACCTCCTTAGTAGCTATAGAGAGACACAGTGTCAACCAAAGGTAGGACAAGATGAAAAGTTAGAAGATGAAGAGTCAAAATCTGTTGTTCCTGTCATTTCTTTTAGCAGAGAGCAAAAGAAATAATAACATAAGAATTAGCCAACAGATATGTGGATCAAGTCAGCAAGACAATTCAAAGACAACATTGTTTTATTTCATTGTTACTGAAAACGTAAAAATATTATACAGTTACAATAAATGAGAACCAGGTCTTACCATGGATTTCTGACACCAGTATGAATTTTCAAAACCTATCTGTTTACAAGCTTTGCTAGTACCTGCAGGGTGGAACTAAAGCCAGAGAAGCCAAGGAATACGTTGCCAGTAAAGTTTAACTCAACTAGAGAAATGCAGAACATGAGAGAACACTACTAATCCACAAAGGTAAAAAATATCATTCTGTTTCAGATCAGCCAAAGCGTATGGTTCGAAGTATATCCAAGGTGCATTAAATGCAGGGTTTCAAACCTCTGAGTCTTGACTGAAATCCCTCTAGGTCTTTCTTATTTTGACGCATACAAAAAAGGCTCATATCTATTTTTTCCTCATTTCTGAAATTGAATTTGTTTGCAGTTGCAGCCAGAATGCTTTATTCTGAAAGCTGGTATTAAGAGTCAGAAATTTTTCTGTATGAATGCTTCCACTAGTCTTTCAAAAAAAGTGTGAATACTGGATCTTCTGTATGCACTTTGTATTACATGTATTACATTGTTACTTACATGTACAAATATGTGTACAGATGAGCATGTTATTTATATGCCAGGCCTTGAAGAAAAGTCCAGAGAAAGTAAATGAGTAATGTAATAGTTGCATGAAGATTCATTGCAGCCAAGATTACAAGAAAAGATATCCTTTTATAAGTTCATCAGAAAGACCAAGAGGTAAGATATGTTTCTTTCCAGAATTCATCTGTGAATTTTTTTTGAACATGAATTTATTAAACAGTTTTTTAAGAACGTTGCTAGTGACAGCCTTATTAAAGTCAAGGAATTTGTATGATATGAGATGGAGTTCAACATCCTTGGCTGGAAAACAGTGGCTGCACACTTTTTAAATAGCTGAAAGACTTCTTTATTACATATCTGCTTCAATACTATTGCATAGGTAGCAACTGCACATGAGTTATAACCAGTCAGTGTAACACTGAGTGGAACAATTCAACCCAACAAAGAATAGAGTACAAGCCACTCTAATAATATTAATTTTAGGTAGATCATAGTATTCCATGTAAAAGGAGAGCATATCCAAAATATATAGACATATGATATACTATAATGATAATATGCAGTTTCATACATATATATTTAATATATAGACTATATACAATATTCTGTATAACGTAGAAGGACTTTCTGATAATGTAAAAAATGCAAGTACCAGCACTACAGCAACTGGAGGCTTATTTTTTTAGTGAGGGGAGAAGTTCTCTATATTCTTAGTCTGCTACTTCCCTAATTCTGTGAACTCTTATAAAATAATATATGGCAAAAATGAAAGTTACATCATGTCTAAAACTGCATCTCACTATATGGTCATATCCTCTACAAGCAGATACAAGTATAATTGGAATTCACTTAATGTTCTAACAATCTCATATTGTGTATTTGGGGTCCTCATTAAAGGCTCTGCTATAAACTTGTCCTTGTTCAAATTTCTAAGAACCTGATTTTTCAGGGGACTATAAATAGTGGGTTTTGGTTCTGTTTTTTGTTGTTGCTTTAGGAGGTGTGTGTGCAGAGCTTTAATCCTTAAATATTTATGATTGTGATGCTGTTATTGAGGACAAAATCGACAATGTTGACTGGAATGACAATTTTACATATATTTTGTGTGAGACAGTGTATTCACTATTAGATAAAGCAGCAAGCAAGCCAGTTACACATTGGCAAATCAAAAGATTGCTTTTAAAAGACAAATGAATAAATTTTCCAAGGAAGAAAGTCCCTAATAATTTTCCTTTTATTTTAGTCTGATTTTTTCTTCAACAAAGAAATGAAGGGAAAACCAAATTACACGTAGCACAGGAGGAAGGTCATGAACGACTGTATCCTGTGGGAATGACCCCATGCTGGAGCAGGGGAACAACATGAGGAAGAAAGAGCAGCAGGGGCAAAGTGTTATGAACTGACTGCAACCCCCATTTGCCATCCCCCTGAGCGACTTGGCAGTAGGGAGGAGGTAGAAAAATCGAGAATGAAGGAGTGAAATTGAGCTTCAGGAGAAGTAGGAAGTAGGGGGAAGGTACTTTTAGTTTTGTCTTGTTTCTTGCTATCTTACTCTTTTATTAATTGGCAATAATTAAATTAATATTCCCCAGGTTGAGTCTGTTTTGCTCATGACAGTAATTGATGAGTGATGTCCCTGGTTTTATCTCAACCTATGAGAATTCCCGTCTTATTTTCCCCTTTCATCTTGTTGAGGAAGGAGACTGAGAGAGTGGCTGGGTGGGGTTCTGTCAGTCAGCCAATGTTAATCCACTACAGCTCCCCTCGGTCTCCCCAGTAGCCAACTCGCAGACCTGCTGTTCTCTCTGGTACCCAGATCAGGCTTATGGCCTCCCCAGTACTTGGCTCCCAAAGCTCTTATTCTACTCACTGGTGAGCCTGACTTGCTCACAGTGACTGCCCACACTGACCTACACAACCACACAATACACACAGTCTACTAAGTATATAAGTAGACACTTAAAACTACTCAATTTTAAGTAGATTTATGCAAGGACTTCTGTTATCTAAGGGAATTCATGCATCAAATTCAATTATATGAGATATTTTTCAGTGGGTTTTTTCTTCTGTATCATGTATAATATATCTATATGTAATAGGAAGTAATATTAGTTCAATATGCTAGTTGCAGTGATGTGATATTATTTTAATAAATGTATTTTCATCAGCAGAGTAACATTGAATAAGAAATATCTTGTTATAAAATGCATAAATATGTTTGTTAAAATGTGAACTTCTTAACAAAAAGCATCATAACTTTTCTTTTCCCTAAAGCATTCCACTGTTTTAGAACTTATCTCTTAAAATAACTTAAACATTTCTGACCTGGATTTATAAGAAGTCAGATAATGGTGATTACAAGTCACAGTTACATAACCTTCTATCCAGAAATCTTAAAGTATCCCACAGTTTTACAAACCAATTTACTAGTTCTTAAGAAATCACTAATGTTTGCCTCTTAAAAAGTGTACAATGGGCTTTTATACATTTTCCATAACTTCCATATCAAATGTAATCAGTTTAAAAGTGAAAAGATTAAAGTTCTTGATAGCCATATTCAACTATTTTGAATTATCCACAGGGATTCTTGTAGTTAACCTTTAAAAAAGCAGAAAAGCTTCATGTTATCCACACTGCAGTAAAAAGGAAATACTTGAATCAGAATTGAAAACTGATATATGTGATACATGGTACAAATACTTTACAAACCAATATTATCCATCATTCATATAGTTATCTGAAGCTCAGCTTCTTTGAGAATCTCATGTTGGTTTGTGCACATAAAACCTTAATCTGGACTGACTGGCTTGCACTGGAGTGCAATAAATTTGACAGATGACTCAATGACTAGAATTTGTTTAATAATCTTATAATTATATGCAGCCTTGAAGCAAATCCAAAGTATTGATCTCACAGTTGAAAATACAAAGAAATAAAACAAAATAAACAGCTTGCTTTTTTCATTAACATAAGAAAATACGATGGAAGAAGATCGTGAAATTCAACCTTGCATAAATATGCAAAAAAAGGTGGACGTTGCTTAACCACTTCTTCAAATCTTACCTAAACCTAAGTCTAAGAGGTTTTCTCCTGATTCTCTAAACAGTGGTGATTTCATCTATGACCAAGGTAGTAAGAATAAATTAACAAAAAAATTAATGAGTCATCCCTTATTTCAGTCTAAGTCAAATATTTGGAACCATTTTGATTCTCTTAAAGAGTTCTTCCTTTGGGACTAACCATTATAGTAATCAGTTAGATTCAGGATAATGGTGAAACTGATGATGTCAGAAGCATTGACACTCTCCAAATCTGGAAAACAAGAAAACCTGGCAGAGAAAATTTTCAGTAGAACATGTAGCAAATTTGTACATGCCTTTAAACATCTGTGGTAAGTCCAAATGTATAGCTGTGTTCTCATCTTGGCTAGTACTGGCATGTCTACAACTACGAAAAAAGGGAGCAATTTGACTGTACATGGACTTTCAAACCTGTACATTAAGCTTATAAAGGCCCTTCCCAAAGTTTGTGCTGTCAGATATCAAGAGATGTCTTTTTAATGCTCTTTTCCTTGCATCTCTTACACTTTTTAATTTTTTTTTTTCAATTTAATTTTACAGTACAGGTGTATGAATGAAAGTCAGGATAAACAATTTATACCTATCACATTAGCTTTAGTCTCCATAATATTGTTCACACTGAAGGTGTCTTTTGCTGTCTTTATATGCCTTTTAAAAGCTATTACTCTGATTCTGTATTGCATGGCATTTTGAGTAGCCATTTATACCTGTGCAATTTGAATGCAAACTGAATGTAATTTTATTAGGTTCTGATTAAAGCACTGTTTTGTTCAGGAGTAACTCCCTAGAGAAGGGGCAGGACTGTGAATTATCATGACAATCATCTTTATGAGAAGGGTAGAAAAGTTGACTGAGCTTGTAATGGGATTATCATAATGACCTGTATTTTATATTTTTTTTTTTTCCAAAGTCTCAGTTTCAAATGGTTTTAGCCATCTGATTGCCATTAAAGTCTGCTGGAGTCATGTGGCTTAAATACCACATGGCACTATGCAATGCAGGGGAAATAATTATGGACAGTATAATTGCATAAGACTAAACTCATATTGCTTCCAGTAGATGTCCCAGCTGTGTTATCTGTGTAGATTTCTGTGTATTTAAAATCTGATTTCTCCCTGGTATGAAATAAATTAAAAATAGCAAGTTTTGGAAAAACTTTTATAGCAAATGTGGACACTTTTTTTGATGCTGGAAGGCTAGTAGTTACAGAAGAAGTCTAATAAAACTACAATAAACAGGTACACTAGAATGCCTGGTTTTCTAATTAAGTGATAATAGTACTATTGTGCTATTTTATGAGGTTATAATCATGTTCCCAAACTATGAGGCTGAAGGATGAACACTTTATTCCGAGTCTGGAACTACATTATTGCCTCATAAAACAGTGCAGCAGCATATTATGGGTATGATGTGACTAGGATTAGTGCTACTGTAGCTTTTTGTACTTTTTAACAGTTTAGACAGTCTAGTGAAAATCTGGTTAGAGTTATATGCCATATATGAATACATAGGGTGAGATGATAATGAGTTTGGAACCAGATAAGTAGGTAAAACCACAAAAGACGGCAT
This sequence comes from Pandion haliaetus, assembly GCA_013401275.1. Lineage (NCBI taxonomy): Eukaryota > Metazoa > Chordata > Aves > Accipitriformes > Pandionidae > Pandion > Pandion haliaetus. The sequence goes on along the minus strand of VYZV01031560.1, from coordinate 17,727 downwards.
GAAACCAAGTTCTGCCAATTACTACATTGCAAATGTGTTCACATCACTTTGAAAGGAAAGTAAAAAACATGTGAGTAATAATGCTGTTTTTCTGTTTGCATACAACTATGGGACTATTGACTTACACTATGCCTTTAGTCACTGAGTGAAGTAAAACACATAATGCAGAAAATGCTGCCTTAGGGTTGATCTGCAAGCATCTATATTTTGCATTACTCATGTGAATAGTCATAATGAAGTCAATGCAGCTACTCAGATATGTAAATTTACCTACACATATTAGAAGATTCAGGGTCAGATATATAATTTCTTGTTGATGTTACTTTCAGCATTTTGATATGAGAAAATAATAAACCCTTCTCATTACCAATGTAAAGCAAAAAGAATATATTTGGAAGGCTGTTGCTGGCTGCAGATTATCCACTGAGGTGGGGGAGAGTTACCTAGCTAATGGTCAATGGACAAAGCACATCACATACATAGAATGATGCGATACACGTTGCTTGTCAGCTGTAGGCTTGTAGCATTCGCACACAGAGTAGAGACACTATTAAAAAATTAGTAACTTTAATCAGTTTAGTTTAACATTTTAGATGTTAGAAGTGCAAGTAATAATCTTCCTACAGTTTAACTCAAAAGCACATTGGCTGCCTATTGCAGTCTCGCATTCCTCTTTTTAACCAAATTTCCAACACCAATCTTAATGTTAAAACAATTGATCTGTTTTTCTTTCAAATTCCAAATTATTTCTTCCAAACCACAGAAACATCCAAATAGCACTAAAGGAAAAAATGAGAAAGAGAAAGGAAAAAAAATTAAAACCTGATATATTTCAATATGGCTAGAAATTATATAAATTAAAATAAAATCTACCTATTTAATTTATCAAGAATATGTGGTACAATTTAAAATATAAAATTAAGAAAGTTCTTGAAAGACGAAGATACAAACCACCTTTATAATCATCACATGAAGTGCAGGGCAGAACCTTTTTCCTACTGCTACAGAGAAAAGTGGAACAGAAGCTTGGCTACTGTGCTCATGTGCTGGTAAAAGCATCTTGTTCAACATACCATTTTCTCATGGATAAGCTTAGCTAAATATTATCAATTATCAGAATATATGCAAAACAATATCATCAGTGAATGTCTCTCCTTTTTGCAGAGTTTACCTCATTACTTCCTTTTTCTGTTTCTCAGATTTCTGTAGTACAAAATTAATTATTACGAATTAATACACCAATAATTTCAAATTTGAAAATTTGATGTTTGTTGATGTTCAAAATCAGTACATGCTAACATACTCTGCATCATATAAGGCAGCAATGCCATTTTGACTTTGGCAGAATGGCCAAAATAAAAACAGTTACTTAGAACAAGTTTCTTTGAAGAATGTAACATTTTCTTCAATAGTTCTACTCTTCAAATGATGTAGATTCAGAAGATTATAGTCTTTTACAGGATAGGACTTGAGGAATTGATTACTGACAGCATGGATATTAGCTGTCAGTTCCTCATTTACCAGAAGAAAAACACAGGAAGTGTCTGAAATTAAAGGTGTATTTTGTGCATTATGGCATCTGTCCAGTTCTGAAAGATTTAACCATAAAAATTATTGAAGGACAAGCTGCATTGTAGGACTTTTTTCAATATTCAGATCAAGTGGAGAAAAATTAGACAATGGTTCAACCAACTAGCATATCCTTGTTACATGTCTGCCACAGAAATGTCTCTCTGAGAACAACGACAAATCTGTGAGTCTCCCACATTTATTTATTTATTTTTCTTGTGTATGACCTGCACTGCACTCCTTAGCTACTATTTAACATTCTTCAGTTTTTTTCCCATGACCAGCTTACTCAAACTGCACATAGCGTATAAAATTTGCTCAGAAGCGGAGCTAAGCTACTGCTGTGGAAACCTATTTTTTAATTCAGCAAACACAAAATGCTGCAGTTTTTCATGCACATTACTGCTGATACAATAAACACTGTTCTTTCCACCTTCAGCTAGATACAACAAGCTGACAGTGTCGTATTTCAGTATTTGTGAAGGCAATAGAATGCTTTGCCTTTTACATCACTGTGTAACTATTAAATAATTAATCCTAAACCATCCCTGTGAGGTTGATAAGTATTATCCTTCTCTTATAGATGCAGCAGTAAACACTAAAGACTAAATTCTATTGACGTCAGCAGAGGGTTATGAAGGATTTTGTAGAAGATCACAAAGTTAAAGGGTCTCTAGCTCCTAATTCTGTGACCGGTCCAATGGTCTAAACTATCTGATAATAAACACATTTTACTACTTCTCTTACAGAACCACAGATCATCCCCAAATACACTGGATACAAAAGGGTGTAATTTATCCATTGCATATGATGTTCTCCAGGAGGCTATAAAGACGAACTGCAGAATAGTTTCCTCTCTTACAGTTATATTTTCTAGTTCCTTCCTTTTGCCATTGAGAGAAAAAGCAACACAATGTCAAGTCCATTTATTATTTAGGAAAAGTGAAAAGCTATTTTAATCTCCTTCTGATTAATCCTTTTTAGGATTTATCATTCAATTACTTTTGTGCTATGCAGCATTTGCTTATGGTAAAATGTAATACATACAGTTTAGCACAGAGCAAATGCAGGAAAACAGCAGAATTCTTCGTATTTTAACATTCAAATATCAGCAGTGCAAGCTGAATGTCATCTGCTAAACATACAACAAAAGCTGGTAAGACAATGATATGTAGGAACAGGGTGATGTAGATCAGTAGAAATCTGATTCAACACGTAACAATTTTCATGAGTCATCATTCTAACAGAACACTGATCAAAAAGAAGGTGAACTATCCTCTTTACCATGCACTTCCATAACATTTCTATTCACTTGCTACCTCTAGCAAATGCTTCTTGCTAGCAAATCCTACTTTACTAGCAAATTAAACAAAGCAGAGTACTAAGGCCAGCTGACACAGAGGGCTTTCATATAAATTATTAGCCTCCTAAATAAAGGGGCCACACAGAAGCTGCTTACCAGGAATTGTCCCTGGCCTAGAATTGTTTGGAAGACTTCTAATTGGCAGAGCTCAAAAGAATGCCAAAGTCAATTCTGAATACTTTTAGAATAATCAATTGCTGTCCAGCACCCAGCAACATTCCCAATAACTTTAACCTACCAGCATAAATATAGCCAAAGAAACCAGTGATAGATGTCACTATACTGTCAGATAAAATTCTGTCCTTATTTTACTGGCTACCTAATCTTAACTGCATGACTAAATGCAAGATGGGATAGGAGGATCTCTGCTTGAAAGATGTTACAGGAGGTGGTGAGTGGATCTGCATCTCTGAATGTGTGTTGTGCATCAAGTTAACCAAAATGTCTTATTTACATGAAACCAAACATTAATAATTACTCAGGTGATTACTTAGGTTTTGGGTGCCATTTTCTTACATTTATTGACCATTATTTCTGGTATCTTAAGTTTTTAGCATACGGGTGGGTGTTTCATCCCACCTCACTCTAGATGTCTACAGCATCAATATTCATACTGGTCATCTAGACTCCCTGTAAAAAAAAAGAAAGGTGGGAGGGTAA
>VYZV01031560.1:0-14119 GCA_013401275.1 Pandion haliaetus | reverse complement strand
AAAAGGGGGGAGGGAAAAAAAAAAAAAAAAAAAGGAATTTCAAGACCACGAGTCATTCTGTCCTCAAGAGACCGCTACAATCAAGCAAAATCAGCCATGCCTGGAAGTGCCTATTGTCCTCAATGACTATGGAGAAGGTCTTTATACAGGATAATTAGATGGTTGTAGATATCTAAAAGTAAGTGAAATTAATTTCACTCAAGGAGTCTAGGCTGCTAGATGTGATTAGCATGGTACTTTGGACAGTAGAGGGCATTGCTCTGACAGTGAAATGAGCTAAGGGCTTCCTCTGCCCTCACCCCCCGCCAGCCCCCCCTCCGCTTAAAGTTCTTTTTTTTTTTGGAAAAGGTATTTGGCTCATGTTTTCAAGACTGGACCCTTTTTAAAGAAAACATTGTAGTCAGATATTCCCAGAGTTCTAAAGCTACTAAAATTAGGCATGCCTTTTAGCAACTCTAGCACAGAGTTTTCATCAGGCTTTTCTGCTTTACCCAGTTGTCAGAGTTGATCTAACAAATGATACTACCTTTCCTTGGTTTGTCTCATTCACATAAACAATTGTGCTATGGAATCTGTTTTGCCTGAATATTTCCCCATAACCAGATTTTATATGTCTTCAGAATTATTTCTGAGAATTTTGTAACTTAGAGATTTTGATTTATGATCAACACAGGTGTGTATATTCTGTAGATAAGGGAAAAGTCAGTCCATTGAAACACAGAAAACATTCTAGCATGCAGGCCACCATGATGAGATTCACAAACAATAAGTTTCGTTTCTGACTTCAGGCAAGTCAGTTGATCTACCCTGCCGTGGAAGGAGGGGGAACAAAACAAATTCAGTACTTTAAGGAACTCAGCGTAAAAACATTTCAAAGTTCATTCATGATTATCAATTGAAAGGCCATTTTCAAAATACTCATAGTCACCTAGGTATGTGTCATGTCCCAATTTCTCGGGACGATGACTCAGGTTTGCTGATTCCCAGGTCAGGATTAAGGTGAAACAACACCAGGGATCCTTTAACTCACAAAACTCAATTTTTATTTGCTCACAACAAGAGTTGGCATGCTCACCACCAAAATTGGTACGCTCACAACAAAAATTGGTATGCTCACAACAGAAATTGGCATGAAACTATGTCAGTAAACTGTGCAACATGTGCTAACCATACATCACCAAGCATGCGCTACAGGCCTTGCTTATTTGGGAATCAGTTCAGGGAAGACAGTAAGGGGATCCCTCCCATTGAGTCACGAGGTTCAGAGTGGAACCCCTTGCTTTTTAGACTCCTTCTCAGAGAGGAGCCATGGGGTGGCTGAATCCACTCCTAGTACCAGACTTGGTCAACGGTTTATGTCTAAAGGGATGAGGTGTAGAGATTACGGAAAAGGAAAGAGAGAAACAGGACAGAGAGAAAAAGAAAAAAAAGCTGTCACCGGTCCTGAGTCCAGCATTGGTTCAGTCAGCTGAGGGGTCCGGTTCCGGTGGGCTTGCACACATGGGGCTTCAGTTTGTGTCCTTTTATCAGCCTTGCCCCACCTGTGGGCAGGTACTCGAACTCATTAGGCTACTTAGATAGCCTTTGGGCCATGAGCTTGGGGGTCGTTTGGGGAGTAGCCTCCTCTTCCCTGCAGTTGTGATCGTCTGCCATACCTGGTGAGCTGCCCTGTTCAGCACATCAGAACAGCACAACAGAACAGGGAGCTGTGCATCTTCCAGCACACCCTCCCTGTCCTGTTGCTGATGGGCATTGATGGGCTTCTTTTCACCTGTGGTTCCTTGCTAGGCAGAGTTTGTTGTTATGCAGAGTTAGTCGTCAAGCAGAACTTGCCCCACCACAATGTTTAAGACATTAACTCCTTCAGTCTCTCACAGGAGCCCAGGGAGAGATTCAGTTTACCTTAAATTAGATGCTCTTATACCTGGGGAACTGAATTGTGCTGCAGGCATCCTTTGATTTGTTGATCAGATTTTCATTAACTGTAACTGTGAAAAGACACTTAGTGCCATGCTAAATATCCAGAAGAAGGCATCAGTCTCATGATGAATTCCACCCTGTCATGCCAAGAGGCAACAGTTACATCAAGGTCCCATCCAGACCAAGGCACTTGCTAATAATCATCCTGGCTCCATTCTTCCCTAACTCATGCCTTGCAATCATAGGATGTCAAGGTATGTTAAGGGATGGCACACACTCAACATACAGGACCATGGGACTTCCCAGAGAAGGCACCTGTCCCAAAGTTTGCCACAACTGCAAGACTGAAAAGCTTCTGCTTCATCTAGACAAAAGACAGTGATGACAGTAGAAGGCTCCTGAATAGGACCAAGTTGCCACTGAATTTCTACAGATATATGTAATCTCTTATCTGGGAAAAAAGAATGCAGTCTTGTTCCCTGTTAGCCCCAGGGTTGCTGACTACTGAAACAGGCAGTGCTGCAGACACAGGTAGATGTTAATGATACAACCCTCAGCACAGGAAAGCACCACAACAACGGGAAAAAAAATATAAAGCAAAGCATTGGTAGACAGAAATAAATTGTTAAATCATTTGATTAAAATCTGTAGAGTTTCCTCATATTTAATTGCTGGATGGCAATGACTTACCTTCACATTTCCTGACCTGTTCCTCAATTTAGGAAATTCTTCATGAGGACTGCAAAAGTTAACTGAAAATACTAAGTAACTATTTTCAACAATGAAAGACTTCTTCCCAAACATCTCAACAAGAATAATGTCAAGATTTTATTTTGAATAAAATTTGCATGATCTTTCAGCTAATGAGGTTTTGTTTCCATGAATACTCCAAAACTATACAACTAACAGGGGTTTTATTAGCCATATATTATTCCAATCCAAATGGCATAAGGCAGGGTTGAAAGTCTTCTAAAATGTTTAAAGAAGAATATACTCTCAGTAAGGACCAGATCAATGCTACAAGCAATTTAAAGATGAGCTCACTTAATCATTTTTTCTTAATAAAAACATTTTTAAAATGAAAGAGAAATTATTGCAAAAATACCAAATTCAGTATTTAAATATAAGGAAATTAAAAATGGGGTTTCATAGAACTTAGGAATTTTACTTAATTTATTTATCTATTATTGTTTAACTTCATATTTTTTCCGATTCCACTAATTTCTTCTGAAAATGAGGTTTAGTTCAGGAAAAGGCACAGATGAGCCATGCCTTTGTCATTGCCTGTGCTATATTATTCAATTTTCTGCTTACTGTCATGGTTTAACCCCAACTGGCAACTCAGCACCACCCAGCCGCTCACTCACTTGCCCCCCAGCGGGATGGGGGAAGAGAATCAGAAGGGTAAAAGTGAGAAAACTCATGGGTTGAGATAAGAACAGTTTAATAATTGAAATAAAATAACAATAACAGTAATAATAAATTGTAATGAAAAAGAAAATAACAGAGAGAAATAACACCCAAGACAGACAGGTGATGCAAATGAAAACAATTGCTCACCACCAACTGACCGATGCCCAGCCAGTCCCTGAGCAGCAGCCCCCCTGCCAATCTCCCCCCTAGTTTGATTGCTAAGCATGATTTCATATGGTCTGGGATATCCCTTTGGCCAGTTGGGGTCAGCTGTCCCGGCTGTGTCCCCTCCCAACTCCTTGTGCTACCCCAGCCTACTGGCTGGTAGGGCAGTCTGAGGAACAGAAATAAAATGCCTGCATGCTGTGCAAACACTGCTCAGCAATAACTAAATCATCCCTGTGTTACCAGCACTGTTTTCAGCACAAATCCAAATCATAGCCCCATACTAGCTACTATGAAGAAAATTAACTCTATCCCAGACAAAACCAGCACACTTATTTAGAAACTGGTGTTTGGAACAAAAGAAGGAAGGGTAATTCTAGGGACAAAAAGAGAAACTTCAGAATGCTTGGAAGGTTTTAAATTCATGCTTGCTTAGAAAACAGAGGTAGTGTAAATACTACCTCATTCATAGAGCCTGTGAAACAGAAATAGCGTATTTCGCTTAGAAAACAGAGGTAGTGTAAATACTACCTCATTCATAGAGCCTGTGAAACAGAAATAGCGTATTTCTTTTGGTCAGACAAAGACAACTCCCTCCTAGGTGTCAACTATTTATATTTTTAAATTACAAAGTGATGAAAACTTGCATAGATATATTAAATTAACTCATAAAAATATTAGCCAGATGGTTTAATCACAGTAAAAACACCTGCAAGACTTAGGCTCATTGTAACATCTGTTTAAATTTTTCATTTTTTTAATTATAATTTTTTAAGACTATTTTAAGGTAAGTAAAGCTATCTGGCATCTCGAGGGGATTCTGCATAATTATTAATAATCTATTTGTGGGTTTCATCACTTTTTGATCAAATGCATGGTCTAGAGACTGGACAGATGGTATGAAAGAAAAAACATTTTAAGGAGGAGGGAGATGGTCATTTGGCCAAACAGGAAACTGATATGACAGAGGACTGACTGGGTTCAGCTGAGCCCTAATACAGACTTCAGTTCAAATTATTCCGCGTCTTTGTGTTATATGTGAGGAGTAGTCCTTTGTAGCTACAGAATTAAGAAAAAGGTAACTAAAATTTGTAACTAAGAGAAATGTTAAGGGAAAAGCTTGTTTCGCAAATAATCTTTCTTGGGAATAGAAAGTACGTCACATGGAGCTGCAAGAAGGTTCTTCTACTCGAGCTGCAGTTCTCTGGATTACTTTTGGAGTCTAGCCTTTTTTTTCTTTTTAATTCCCCAAACACTGTTTTTAATCCAACATGGGTGAGTCCAGGGCTTCATTTAACCCAGTGTCCTTTTCCTGATGTGGTCAGCAACAGATATTTAAGAGATGTCAAAACTAGACAACTGCATGATGATACTTCCCAGGAACATTTTCTCATTCTTGAACTTTCTGTGGTTCAGGTTCACCTAAGGATTGAAATTCATTGTCACAGATTGGCATTGAATTAAATATCACGTTTTGGTAATGATTTAGGAATGGGCCAAGATACATCAATGCTTCTGTTATAATAACACAGATTAATTAAATAAGAGCAACTAAGATAATACATACCACAAGTCTTAGTCACTCGGTGAGTATTCTGAGTTCCAGTACTTGTGCAAATCACCAGTTCACTGTTTTAGATTCATTAGTACGTGTCCAAATATCTGCTCCTCACAGTGGGTACTCACCAAATGATTTCTTCTTCTTCTGAACTCATACATGCTCTCAACTCCTGTAGGCGGTTAACCCATAAACAATGGATAAATATATATATAAATAAATATTTCAGAAAAACTGATCTTCATTATGGGAAAATTCTCTGAAATAAAATATGAAGTTTTCTATTAGGAGACCAAACCATCAATTTCAATAGCAAATTAGCCTTCTCATAATGCAGAACATGCAAACTCTGTTATTCTTGATACTGTAAGCCTTTTAAAAAGGGTAAATGAAGAGTGGGACAATAAAAAAGGAAAGGTCCATTTTTCCTTAAAAGTAATATGAAAATGTTTCTGGGTTTGTTAATGCACCATAAAGAAAAAAACAATTATATAAGTGCCTGGTTTTCAAGTAATCTAGTTAGTATACTACTTAGTTGTTTCTCTTATGTACACTGTATAAGGAAGAAGATTTCTGCATAACACCAAAAAGATGTGTAAATCAAAAGCAAGACATATTGAGATCACCCTTATCTGAAATATTTGACATATTCTTATTAAAAAAATAGAATTCAAAATAATTTAAGCATTTCAAGGTTATCAGAAGTGAAAACAATTAATGTTCTACATGATAAACAGGACATCCTTAAAGCTTGTATGGTGACCTTCTAGAACAAAGAAGAAAGGTAAGCTGAACAAAAGGAGTAATACCACATATATTTACGGTGAATATGAGAGTAGTCACTTGAAGTACTAGCATATTTGTAATTAACATTTTAACTGATGCATCCCTCATCTCACCAGTAATTGTTTCCATGCAAGAGAACTGTGGGGTTCTGGAGGGACAGGGTAGAGGAATTTTTATCATTGTTACTGTTGCACAAAGTAAGAGCATAAAAGACATACAAATGGAAGAATTTTTATTTACTAATTAGAAATCAATTAGAAGTAGGAAATAGGCATAGAAAAAATGTTAATTTGATTACAGTGTTACATAATGCTATCACTTATGGTCCTGTTTTTCTGTTTTTCCAGTTCCACATGTGGAGACAAAACATTCTAAAGTACCAAAATAGCCAATAAGCAAGAAGTCAACAAATTCAGTCAATAAAATAAAGCTATATTATTAGCATCAAAGTAGTCTGATTCCCTGGGAAATGAATATTTTGAGATGTTTTGATGTGTGAGGAGAAAGAATGTTTTCAGTCATGGAACATTAGTGATAAAAAGATTATTATGCAGAAATCCATAGTTCAAGTGTTAATATTCTTTAGCCCTGATCCACACAGCGTAACTCCTACTTAAAAATGAATATAGTTATGCTTAACAATGAAGTACATTCATTCACAGCCTTGTTGAAATGTAGAAATAAATTTACTAAACTCATCCTTGCAGGATAAGGGCCTTAATAGGATTAACAACACAGAGAGATTCAGAGAAGGTAGTATTTTGTTACTGAAAAGGTTGGATGCTCTAGGAAATAAAAGCAAATTCTGATTTTGACTTCTCAAGATTAGAGTATTTTACATTTTAAAAGTTATTTCAAAATTTCATAAAATGTACATACTTTTTATATTTACACATATGTATTTATTACATATATATATAATAAATATAAATTCCAATCTGTGGAATACATTCCTTCCTACTCAGAAAAATACTGTAACGGAGAATGTAAAGTTATAAATAAACTGTATTTACACAAGATTTTGATTTTTATTTATAATTTGTAGTTATATGAATGTGAAAATCCCTGGGTTTAGTTTTGAATGTAATTAGATCTCAAACTAAACTAGATATTTTGCACAGTGATCAGTTCTTTCTTTAAAGGTACACCATAATAAACCATAATTTTTTATTCCTCACTAATTATAATTAGAGATCATAATTCCACTATGATTAGCCTTTGATTATCACAGTGCTTTGTGAATAACAAAATAATGACTGCACTTAATTGGTGATAGCAAACCATAGATAAAAACATCATTTTTTTAAACATGCAAAATATGTAGAATAATATATTAAAAACCAAATCACACTTACCTTTATATGCCCTTTTACCTTCACTTGGTAAAGCTTGAATATGCTTTCATTTGCATCATAATTCCATTCTGGAAAGTAGTGTAGATATCTTTGGCCCTAATCACTGTCACAAACTTTATTTGGAACTGTACTGTATGTGGTAATATCATAGATAATATGATTTCAAATTCTGTTAACAAGAATTATCAACACACTTTTCATTTAGTTACAGACATTCTGCTTAAAGGATTGTTAGAGGGAATTCTTGCTACTGTACTTGCTAGTGTTACTTAGCTGTAAACTCTGCAGGAATCAATAAGCTTCGCAGACATGGACAAAGCTACATGGACCATTATCAATAGCCAGATATTTTACATCATAGGGATTTCTGGTGTTCAGGGTAAGTCATCCTTTCCTTCTCCAGAATAAAAACAAAGGATCCTTCACCTATTTAAAAGACATTTTTGTGATTGTCTTAAGACAAAGCTATTGCTTTTCAAAGAACATACAAACAAGCAGTTATTCTCTGAGCCAGATTTCATAGAATCATCGAATGGTTTGGGTTAGAAGGGATCTTCAAAGACCATCTAGTCCAAGCCCCTGCCAAGGGCAGGGACATCTTTCACTTGATCACATTGCCCCGTGCAGCCTGACCTTGAAGACTGCCAGTGATGGGGCATCCACAACTTCTCTGGGCAACCTGTTCCAGTGTCTCACCACCCTCACCATAAAAAAACTTCTTTATGTCCAGTCTAAATCTACCCTGTTTCAGTTTAAAATCATTGCCCCTTGTCCTGTCACTACAGACCTTGGTAAAAAAACCTCTCTCTGTCTTTCTTATAAGCCCCCTTTATATATTGAAAGGCCACAGTAAGATCTTCTTGAGGTCTTTTCTTCTCCAGACTGAACAACCCCAACTCTCTCAGCTTTTCTTTAGAAAAGAGGTGTTCCAGCCCTCTGATCATTGTTGTGGCTCTCCTCTGGACCTGGTCTAATAGCTCCATGTCTTTCTTGTGATGGGGACCCTAGAGCTGGATGCAGTACTACAGGTGGGGTCTCATGAGAGCATAGTAGAGAGAGAGAAAATCACCTTCCTCAACCTGCTGGCCACACTTTTCTTTATGCAGCCCAGGATGTGATTGACTTTCTAGGCTGCAAGTGCACATCGCCGGCTCGTATCCAGTTTTTCCTCTGCCAGTATCCCCAAGTCCTTCTCCGCAGGGCTGTTCTAGATTAGTTCATCCTCCAGTCTGTGCCATGTGGAATTGCCCCAACTCAGGTGCAGGACCTTGCACTTGGCCTTGTTGAATTTCATGAGGTTCACATGGGCCCATCTCTCTAGCCTGTCAAGGTCCATTCCCACTAGTGAACCAACTGCACCACTCAGCTTGCTGTGATCTGAAAACTTGCTGAGAGCGCACTCAAACCCACTATATCATTAATGGAGATATTAAATGGTATTGGTCCCAATACAGGTACATCACTTATTACTGGTTTCCATTTGGACATTCAGCCATTGATTGTAACTCTTTGGATGCAGCCATCAGTCAATTCCTTGTCAACTGAATAGTCCATCTATCAAATATATATCTCTCTGTTTTAGAGGTAAGAATGTTGTGGGGGACTGTATCAAAGGCCTTACAGAATTTCAGGTAGATGCCATCAGTTGCTCTTCCTTTGTTCACTAAGCAGTCACTCCATCCTAGAAGGCCATTGGATGAGTCAGGCGCAACTTGCCCTTGGTGAAGTTATGTTGGCTGTTTCTAATCACCTCCTTGTCTTCCATATGCTTTGACATATCTTCCCAGAGGACTTGTTCCATGATCTTTCTGGGTGCTGATATGAGCCTGAGTGGATGGTAGTTCCCAGGATCCTCCTGTTTACCCTTTTCAAAAATGGGTATGATTTTCCCTCTTCTTCAGTCACTGGGAACTGCATCTGACCACTGTGACTTTTCAAATATGACGGAGAGTGGCTTAGCAACTATATCTGCCAATTCCCTCAGGACCCCAGCATGAATCTTGTTGGGTCCCATTGACTTGTGCATGTTCAGGTTCCTCAGGCAGTCTCAAACATGATCTTCTATTACGATGTGAAGTACTTGGTTTCCCCATTCCCTGCCTGAGGTTTAGGGACTCAAGAGATTTGGAAAGAGTGATTACCAGTGAAAACTGAGGCAAAAGAATAGTTATGTACCTCAGCCTTCTCCATGTTGATTCTTGCTCTTCTCCATGTCAGTTGTCACTAGTTCTGTTTTATTTCTCAGGAGAGGTACACTTTCTTTAATCTCCCTTTCTGACCAATGCACCTGTAGGTACACTTATTATTCTTGAATTTCCTTGCCAATGTCAGCTCCAACTGTGCCTCCGTTTTCCTCATGTCATCCCTACACATCTGGGCAACATCCCTATATTCTTCCCAGGATATATGTCCTTGGTTCCACTGTCTGTGCATTTCCTTCTTACACTTTGGTTCAACCAGGAGGTCCTTAGCCATGCTGGTCTTCTGTCTTCCTTGTGTGATTTCTTACACATAGTAATCAAGAGCTCTCATGCTCTAAGATTTTCTTATAAAGCTGCCAGCTCTGTTCAGCTCCTTTGTCCCTGAGGGCAGTTTCCCAGGGGGTCCATCCACAAATTCCTTAAAGAACTGAAAGTTTGCTCTCCTAAAATTAAGGGTCTTCACTCCACTCCTCCCCTGGCCCATATCCCTCAAGATCATGAACTACACCAGGGCATGACCACTGCAGCCCAGGCTTCCAGCAGTCTTGACATCTCTAATTAATTCATCTGTGTTGATAAGTAACAGGTCCAGTAACACTTCTCCTCTGGTTGGGCTTTCTGTCACCTGGATTAAGAAATTATCCTCAATATACTCCAGGAGTCCCCTTAAGTGTTTACAGTGTGCTGTGCTGTTTTTCCAGCAGATGTCAGGGTGATTGAAATCCCCCGGCAGGATCAGAGTCTGTGAGCGTGGTGCTTCCTGTAGTTGAAGTAAGAACTCCTCATCAACATCCTCCTGTTGATCAGGCAGCCTATAGTAAACACCAACCACAAGGCTTCCTTTGTTGGCTTGCCCTCTAATTTTTACCCATAAACTCTCAATTTGTTCATCGCTGTTTTTCAAAGATACCTCAGTGCAATCAATCCATCCATTTTTCCACATGGAAGGCAACACCTCCACCTCTCCTTCTTTGCCTGTACCTTCTGAACAGGTCATAACCATTGATTGCAGCACTCCAGGACTCTGTGATAGCAATTAGATCATAGCTTTCTAGCTGCACAGAGGCTTCCAGCTCTTTTTGTTTTTTACCCTTTCTATATGCATTGGTATAGAGTCACTCCATTAGGCTATTGACCATGTCACATTTTTAGAGGAACACACCCTAATTCCTTTTAGGCATTTCAGATGTGTTTCCCTGTTGGTTCCTAATACATCAGCAGCCCCTGGTTCTTCTCTGTTACTCAAAACTCCATCCTGTTCCCTTGGTAAGTTTAGTTTAAAGCTGTCCTTGTAAGTCCGTCCAGCTTGTTGGTGAAGACCTTCTTGCCCCACTTGATCAGGTGAATCCTATCAGCTCCCAAAAGACACAGCTTCTCGAAGGTACATCTGTGATCACAGAAGCCAAAACATTAAGTATGGCACCAACCACACAGGCAGGCATGCACCTGTTCAATGCATTTCCTCCTTCCTGAACCCCTTCCTCTGTCTGGGAGGATAGAGGAGAACACCACCTTTGCTTCAGATCCTTTTAACATTGCTCCATGGGACATAGAGTCTGTTGTGATGGTTCTAAATTGCCTCATCGCTGTATCATTAGACCTTACATGGAATAGTAGGACTGGATGATAATCTGTAGGCTTCACCAGGCTTGGAAGCCTCTCAGAGATGTCACAAATGTGAGCTCCTGGTAGGCAGCAAACATCTCTAGAGAAATGTCTGGATGGCTAATGGGTGCTTTGGTGCCTCTCAATTTAATGCACTGCCATTGATTTCTGTAGAGAAATATATCTGTGCAGCACTTCATGTGTCCTGACAACTGTTGAAAAGAAAATGACACATCTGTGAACAGATATTAGATGTCTGCCATGCTTTAGAAGTACTTCTTATTTCCATGCATAAATATTCTCTGTTACAACACAGTCATGAAACTCACCAAATATTTTGATGTTCTTTTCCCAACAAGAAAGTACAGTAGTGCTGCTCACAGTGCTGATGAGGTCCTACCAAGAATCCTGCATACAGTCTGAGCACAAACTGTCAAGAGGCTGAGTTTAACCTGTAACATTTAAAAATAAGTTGATCAGGGCTGTATGGAGGTTTTCTTAAAAGACATGACTAAAGGAAAGTTTATTTCCCTTAATAAAATGAAAGGTAAGAAGTGATAGGGTTACTTTCTGTAATTACCTTAGTGGAAGAGAGGGAAAAACTACATAAGAAAATGAACAATATTGTCATAGGAAGAAATTATAGCCACTAATAAATGTGGGCTGAGAATTAGAAGTTCATAAATACAAGACTAACAAATTCTAGAACAACATAACAATAGGAATGTTTTTTGTGTATGTAAGAGGAGTACTCTAATTGCTTTCAGTAGGATCTAATATTTTAGTATTAGATCTGTTGGCTCTTTCCACCCTGTGTTAAAATTCAGACATCTTTTCTCCTTCAGTTTTTGTTTTGCACTTGGGCCCTTTATCGCTCACTCCTCCTCCTCCTCCTTCTCTGACTAGGTCAACCTAATACATCTTTACTTAATCAGACCAGCTAGTCTTTGTCTTTCCACATATGCAACTGTACTTATCATGTAACCAGTTAGAAGTTTTTTTTTAATTCTATTTCTCTGACCAAGTATAGACTGGTCACAGACCTATTATTGGCTACTTTACATTTTTGTTTGTTTCACCTCCTCTTCTTTCTTACCCTCATTTTCTCCCTACATACTAACAAGTTCATCCTGGAACAGAAGTTTGGATTGTGACTGTGTGTGTTAATGCTTTCTGAGATTATTCCATACATATTCTAATTCTGCAGTTTATGAGACAGAGAAGGTAGTCACTGTCCTGGTATTTCTGTATTCCTTAACTGAACTATATGCTATAGATCAATATTGTTTTCCTCACTTTCTAGAGAGATGAAAAGGAATTAGTTTTGCCAAAAATGTTTACTGAAAGAAAAAAAGGTTTAACTGATACTGTGCAATAGCATTAACATGTCCTTAATGGGCACCATCCTCAGTGCAAATACATGTCTTCACTTTGAAAAACTCCTTGGGCTTACTATATAGTGTTGCAAGTTACCTAAATTTTACATAGTGTATTGTTATCTAAAAAAGCATATGTGTTTGAATCATCATATTTATCAGCTGACCAAAATATTTTATTACAAACTGACCTCAAATGCCCAAATTACAGTTTATTTTAAATTTTCAATTTAAAGTAATCTCTTACCAAAGACATCAGGACATAAATTAAATGAATACAGTCAGTTGTTCAGCCAATGAATTCAAAATAGTTTTATGAACCGTGGTTGCAATCAATTCCTTAGCTGACTATAATTTTACCTCAGAGATCTCCTGAGGTTACTTTGTGTGTGTTGTTGTGTAAGAGACTTTGTTGAACTGTATTTGATTTCAGAAAGAAAATGACAGATATTTTTTGTCTTCAAAGAGAAATTAATACAATTTTCTAGTAGAGTCACTACGAGGTTGGAATATTTCCAGCTACTAACAGATTAGAGCCAGGCTAGTAAATACTTGTAAGCTCTAGTTTGGTAGGTGTGCTGTTTCAGTTTGACATGCAGCTTTCTTTGCCTATTTATTTTTCAGTTTCTTCTACTAGCATGTACAGAAAGACAAAATATTAATCTTTAATGTGTTCTGTTTATCATCCTCACTCCCTTCATTAAGATAAAAGGTTCACAGAATCACATACACTGATGCCGTCAGTATGATTCTTCCAATTTACCTTTACTCTTCTGCTTAGTGACTAAAGTTCTTTTGCTTCAGGACTATGCATTAAACCAACATTAAGGTGGAGGATGAAAGAAAAAGAAACAAAACAGTGAAGACAGCATTCTTGTAAAATCTTCATTCTTAAACAACACATTTCCTGTGGACCATACAGGAGAGATTTTACTCAGTTCTGATAATTTTAATTGTGCATATCTACACTAGAATAAATGCTCTGAAAGTATCTTAATTATGTACCTGTGTCAGAATTGTCTTGTCTAACCTTAGACAAAAATCTCTGTTGATTACAATTTTTTCAAAGAAGGTTAGAATTCAAGCATCATCTGACAAAATTCTTTAAACTTTGTGACATCCTTTTCATTATTTACAAAAGCTATTGGTCTAGCTGGAGTATGTTCATTTTCTGGAACAATTGAAAGAGTCAGCTTGTAATGTGGTGTTGAGTCTCCCATTAATGTTGCCTGTCCTTCACTGCTTCTGTGTGAAATGTTTTCCTTTTGTTACTTTTTTGATTAGTTTCAACATTTCAAACATGTTATGCAATAATATTAGTCATTGGATAGGACCACAGAACTGGAGCAGTTTATCCTGAAATTCTCAGTGTTTTTCTGATGGGTAGCAGATGACCTCTGTTTGCAAACAGGGAAGGACTGGTGGGAGATGTGGTGCTCAGAGGCCTTCTCGGGCTTAGAGACGACAAAATGATAAAATTCTCAATTGTTGGTGAGCCAAGGAAGGTGGTCAGTAAAACTACCACTATGGACTTCTGGAGGGCAGACGTTGGCCTTTTCNTGCTGGAGGGCATACTTTGGCCTTTTCAGGTCATTGGTTGAGAGAGTCCATTGGAAGACAGTCCTGAAGGGCAAAGGGGTCCAGGAAGGCTGGACATTCTTCAAGAAGGAAATCTTAAAGGCTCAGGACCAGGTGATTCCCTTGTGCCTCAAGACAAACCGCCAGGGAAGACGACTGGCC
>VYZV01031559.1:8568-46472 GCA_013401275.1 Pandion haliaetus | reverse complement strand
GTCGAGGGAGGGGATTCTGCCCCTCTGTTCCGCTCTTATGAGACCCTACCTGCAGTACTACCTTCAGCTCTGGAGTCCCCACATAAGAAAGATGTGGACCTGCTTGAGTGGGTCCAGAGGAGGGCCACAAAGATGATCAGGGGGATGGAGCACCTCCCCTGTGAGGACAGGCTGAGAGAGTTGAGGTTGTTTAGCTTGGAGAAGAGAAGGCTCTGGGGAGACCTTATAGCAGCCTTCCAGTACCTAAAGGGGGCCTACAGGAAAGATGAAGAGGGACTCTTTGACAGGGAGTGTAGTGACAGGACAAGGGGTAACGGATTTAAACTGAAAGAGGGTAGATTTAGATTAGATATTAGGACAAAATTCTTCACTGTGAGGGTCGTGAGACACTGGAACAGGTTGTCCAGAGATGTTGTGGATGCCCTATCCCTGGAAGTGTTCAAGGCCAGGTTGGATGGGGCTTTGAGGAACCTGGTCTAGTTAAAGGTGTTCCTGCCCATGGCTGGGCGGGTTGAACTAAATGATCTTTAAGGTCCCTTCCAACCCAAACCATTCTATGATTATATGAAGGATATAAAAGGCAGCTCTAAAAGGCAGCTCTCAAAGGCAGGAAGTTGACACCCTTCTAATTGCATCGTAAATACTCAGTCTGCCTGAAATTTTTAATGTGTAATCCTGTGACAGAGGTGACTTTGTTTTCTCTGTAGAGCATTTGGGTAATCATATAGCATTAATGAATACAACAGTTTGAAATAACACTTCTTGTAAAGTAACAGATCATATATCAAATGCAACCTGAAATAGAAATATGTTTGTCTGACTGCTGTGATAGCAAACACAGGTTTATTTCTGTAGATTCTTTTACAATAATTCAATTTTTTTAATAATTTTGATGAATTCATGAGCTTTACAGTTTGTAGATAGCAGAGCATAGAATATTGGGAAGGTAGCTGTAGAAAAATATATCCCTGAAGGAGCTGATTACCCAGCTTTTGAAAGTGTTCTGACTGCTTATAATGTACACAGACAGTTTGGGATGGGGAGAATGTTTCTCCAAGAGATTTTAAAACAGAGATGAGCTGGAATTAAAGTATCTAAGTTCAGTGGGAACCTCAGTGCCTGGGAGGGAATGCTTTTATATACTGTTTTTAGCATTTAAAATAAGATATTGTCGTTCATTGGCTTATACAGTAATTTTAACAGTAACCTAAAGTGACTTTGAAGAAATTATGAAAGTTAATCAATCACAACATATTATAGAACTTAACACTTTATGAAAGTCCCACAAGATATTAGGGAAGTTAACAAGAAATCTCCTTTATTTTAATACTGCCAATACAAAACTTGAGAAGTAATTTGGTTTGTATACCACTGTTCAGTTTTAAGACTAATATTTCATGCATTTATGAGGACACCTTGCCTCAGTGCTACAAACTTTTAAACAAAAATTATTTAACAAATAATAATAATCTTATGGAATTTATTTAAAAAGCTGGGGAAGTATTTGGGACATTAGAGTAGAACTTTTTCATTATGTAACAACTGAAACATCTATATTGGTAAGAGTAAACAATATTTTGGATATTGAAAGATAAGGTGGCTTTGAAGGGTAGGTTTGGATCTTTTTTGCAACCATTCACATATCTATTTGCACCCAGAATGTTGCATATATCATATTTGAAATAGTATGTCAGAACTCCTTTTTTGCTTTCTGTATCAGTGAAAGTACTCCCACAACAAATTCCAGAGCGTTTAAAAACTTACTGACAGTTCACTCCCAGTAAAGTTTTCTACCACATACTTTTAGTTTGCACAAAAACATACTGCATGGTAACAGAAAAGTCTATATGCATTTTGTTTCATCTGAGATCTGTTGTGCTACCTGTTCTATAAAAAGCAGAGTACAGAGTAGATAAATTATAAGCTATACCTTACATATTTATTTATGTATTCACACACACATACAAATGTATATTTATATGCTTATTTCAGGTTGTGTATATACATGTATATTTATGTAATGTGTGAGCAATTTAACACCCTGGCAGTCATGATTGGAATTCTGCATAAATAAGCAGGAGATTTTAAGCAGCATCGGTTATTATTGTTTACAGTGCACAAAATGAATTTTACTAAGTTAAAACAGTATGCTATGTGAAATAAAATACATTTTCTTTAGCTTTTACCAATAAAATTTAATTGAGAAAATGCCTGAGGTAGAGGTGGATAAAAGCTTTAGCTCATATATAATAGCCTATGAGCTATACTAATGTTACCATACTAAATTCTGTAGTCCACTTTAATCTCTTTACTTCATATCTACTGATATATTTTTCTCATTGTTTGTTTAAATTCATCTTCTACTTAACAAAGTTTCTTTGCAGGAATGTCACAGCATGTCATTAAGCTGTGATTTCTCCAAGTACTGTGACTGGCTTGGCATTATGCATTGACTTCTTTAGGTCAAAAGATACAAACAGCAAAGGTCAAAGTTTATTAATACTACATGAGATCTTTCCTATGGAGGTCAAGTCAGCACTAGCAACATTACCGTAACTTCTCTGGCATTCAATGCAAGTTAGGAAACATTCACCTTCAGTACCTATCATCAAAGTCTTTTCTTCTTTTATTTCTAGAGAAGGCCCTTAGGGCCTAACTAAAATAGCTGAGTTGCTATACAATCATGACAATAAACAAAAAGTAAAAGAGGTGTGCTCAGCCTTCTAGTGAACCAGAGTATATTAAAGAAATTCCCGGCAACTGAATACTTTAATTGGGGATTATACAGTTGTGCTGTGCTGCCAAAGCAAAATCTGAAAAAAAAAATAGTATGTAGAACATGTAAAGGTATATTTACATATTCTGAAATGTGATTTTAAAATTGGTACTGCTGTTGGGACATTTCTTAATTTGGAAGGGACTTTTCCTGATAGGTCCTGCAGTTTGAGACAGATAGGAAGGAAGAAAAGGATTACATTAATGAAATACACAGCAAAGTAAGCGGTGCATGGAAATCTTGGATTCAAAGTTACATTTGTCACAACAGTTTAAGCACTAAAAAATTAAAACATGGATCTGTTTGAGTCACAGGTGATAGGTAGTAGCGATGAAGCACTGGAAGAAAAGCATTTAGGGGACTGACCTATGCAAATTGTCCACTTTTGGGATGGCTGTAATCTCACTTGATATTAGCCATCTATACATTTAGACATCTCATTCAAGCAGGCTATGTCAGGTTCCTTCTATAGTTAATGAAAAGAGGGACATACTCCTAGGAACCATCCCATCGTAGGAGAAGTTTCTAAACTGTTGAGATCAATAACCATGGCTACCTGCTGCATCTGAATACATTGATTTCTGACAGCAAATATAAACCCTACACTTAGAAATTTAATTTGCCATTCAACCCAAACTCGTAAGTGCTACTGGGCATGAAGAAAGGATTTTTTTCTAATTTTGTGTTAAAACAGCTCCTACTATGAAACAACAGAGATACATAGATATTCCCGCTTCATAAAATAATTATTATTTCTAAAAAAAAATCTGAAATAATCTAGTTGAAATCTAAAGAAATGAATGCTGAAGAGTGTTTCAATAGGTATTCAGATGTTCAAGAAAAAATCCAAAACCAAACAAAATACTCAACCATTTTCCATACAAAGGTGAACTTTTGTTACTAAATCTAGCCAGAACTGGTGGGCTGAACTACTTGTCTTCATGCTTCTCAAGGATTTGGGGGATGAACAGAAATTCCTGAAGTTTTTGAGGTCAGTTGATTGGCTCAGGACATACCTATCCTGCATGGAGAGCACAGAGTTCAGCATAAAGCTCATTCGGAGGAGGCACTTTACATAATATATCAATATTATGCATCTAGGAAAAAGAAGATAAGGTTGCTGTGCAGTTTTCATTCCCCTTGGAGAGAGGAGTCCTGGAGTTTAGTCTCAGACCCTGAAAACACTCAGACCCCAGTCTTCCATGGAAGTGCCTTAATCCCCAGGCACTTAGCAACTAAGCGAGATCAGCCTGGAATTGCTCTCTGTTTTTCCAACTGAAGCTGTGACTCTGAAATAATTTCACATATATAGAGAAAAAATGAGATCAAACTCTTTTGTTAATATTCACCTGGGAATGAGGAGCCTGTAATTTGATTCCAACACTAACAGTGTTGCTGTGTCGTGTGCAATAAGTCTGATTGATATAAAATGCTTTAGTCCTTGCAACAAGGCTTTCAGTCAAAGCTCTGTTCTCTCATAGTCAAATATTTTGATTGCCAGGCTACTGATTTGGACTCTTTTTTACTTACTCTGTTCTGTATTGTTGGCAAATTTTGAACTCTTGGTTTGTAATCACATTTGGAAACCAGAAGAGAAGAGATGTGATGAATGCAGAGCTGGAAGTTTGCAGTTAAGAGAGGAATGCTTAGAATTATTTTGTTTGCTTCAAGTTTTTTGTCAGTGGCTGTCCATGTGATTTTAATTCCATGCTACTGTATTTAGTGTTGCCATGAAAGCACACAGCCTTACAGCCAGGCTGACAAACAGTCATTTTGCCTTAGTGGAATTGTTGAAGCCTCATGCTGTTCACAGCAGGAAGTACATTAAATACATTTGTTCCACTTCATTCACGTTAGATGGGCAAGCAGCCATTCAGACTTCTTCTTGACACTCCTACATCAAGGCTGGGAAAGCAAAGGACTCGGGTTTATGTTGGAGGTTTGCTTACCATTTTCTGTATACCTGATTAACAGAATCAATCACTCATATCATCCACAGGATAGAGGATAGCACTATCTGGAAATATTTTACAGCTGAGTAAACTGGATGATGGTATGATCATCGTATGATAATGCAGAAAGCCAGTGTTAGATGTCAAACAGAACAGACTAATTCTTTAGTCTTCTGGAGATTTCTTTAAAACACTTGCTGTCACTCCCCCTACCATTAATTAAACTTCGGAAATCCTTAGGCCATGTTCTGGAAATCAGTAGCCACTAGTGCTTGTCCATCTTGCTTGGAGTAGTAAAGTCCATATTGATGTTTACTATCAACAGCCTGAAAAGAGGCAGAAAGTTAGCACTGCAATGCTACATTATGAATATATACTTTGCATTAAATGTCCCAGTAGGCATAAAGTATCAACTAACTTTCAGTGTGTGTACTGAGCCAAATTTCCAGCTGATCATAATTAAATATTCTATTTGTAACATAGTTTGTCAGAGGGACAAACTGACAAGGCTGTCTGGAATCTTATTTCCACTGGTCTCCAAGGCAGGCAATAAAATGTGTCTTTTTGACAATAGGTGTGCCATAAGCTTAAACTGAATAGGTGGTTGTTTGATCTTGGTAGTTAATACATGCTAGTCTATTTGTCCAATTTTAGTTACAACCTGAACACTATAGGCAGAGCATGCCCAGTGTTATATTATGGACTAGAGTCATGATTTGGCCAAGTATCCTTCACCATTCTCTGGAGATGACTAAAATAAAGAACTAGTTGTTCTTTTTTCCTCTTTGACTCCATGTTTGACTACTTTCTCCTTTTTCTATTTTCATAGTGCCTGTGGGTCTGATGCCTCTGGCACTTCTGTGCAGCTTAGGTAAAATCTCTATGTGGCCCCTGCCCTTTCCCCAGTCTGTGGCAGGTGGCCAGATTGGCAACTAAGCAAGGGAAAAACTGAAGGACAGGCAATTTATGACACGTGCTCTACTCCCATTTTTCTTTACTTTTAGTTTCTTATTATCACCAGTTCAACAGAGTGAAAAATGTTCAATTTATAATGATAGCCTTAAAGATTTTGGAAAGTCCCTGTTTGCTGTCTATCACAGAAAGAAATTAATGTCATATCTCACAGTAGGACATTATATAGAGGCAACCAGGTGCATTTATGATTTGCTTTTCTAGTATTATCTGTTGCTGACAGTTTATTATATGTGTGTGTCTGCAGGTACATAGTCACACATTATATATATATATATATGAACTACAGATGTTGGATTTATATCATCTTGACTTAGCTGCTTAATAACTAGGTATATAGTCCAACCTTATGATCTAGGCTCCTTTGATAGGTAATGAGGACAGAGCATGACCTCCAGACAATACATTGTCACATCTATTTCAGATGGCTCCTTAACGATAGAGGACACACCTGGTGGACCACCATAGCTCTAAGCCTTCACTATGCAGGTTCCTAAATGGTTAGCTTACATTTGCATTATTAAATGTCTGTGTGAATTATAGTAGTATGTCTAGGAGAGTGTTGACCTATAAAAAACAGCTTTTGAGTTTTGTAGTCAAAGCACATAAAATAGTTGATAAGCAGAAGATACAAAATTACATGAACTGCTGGAAATTGATACTTTCCATTAAATCTAGAATGAGTTAAATGAAATGGTGTTCCTATGTGTATTGATGTTGTTTTCCAGAGCCTAGTGGATCATGGTTTTATGACAATTCACTCAAGAGTACATTGAACATCTTTCTCTCTCCAGTCTTCCTGTAGCATGTTGTATTTTTTATGGCTTTGGTCTTTGTACTGCAGATCTTACATTTATTAGAGACCATTTGAAAATGTAATGAATGCCTAGCAAATTAATAAATTAATAATTTTTTCTTTGTTGCTTGCAATTGTAGGGAGTCAATTTAGTGACCTAGTAAGTGCTTTGTGTGTTTAAATATGGATGTAGGACATCTTGGTGCATTCAGTTTTCCTAAGGTTTTTTCAGATCATCTGGCTTCCTCTGAAGCTCATTATCCTGAGACTTTGCCATTTTGCTCATCAGCCTTTGAAGACCCAAAAGATACTGATCAACAGAGTAACTAGTGTACCCCATTGGGCTTTAATGACATTAATTCTCCTTTTGAATGTGTAAGTCCTTACAGGATTAACTCAGTTATTATCTCACATTACTGTCTGTCAGGGAACTCTTCCCTCCCACACAAATGGGGTCAGAAGTCCAAAAGAGAATTCAAGAACTTCTAACATACAGTAGGGCATGTTTTCTGTCTTTAGAGCTCTGCTTTTGTGGTCTGATAAGTCTGGCTGTTGCTCTGTTTTCACTTCTGGTCCGTTTTCTCTGCTGAGTCCCCTCCTCAGCATTAGCTCCTGTAAAGGGAGCATGAAAGATCTCTTGCATGTTTTTCTTCTCAGACCTCAGTGGGCTAGATGTGTTCTCATTGTATGCGGGCAGAAAAGCCTGTAAGAAATTGTTTCTGCCAGTTAAGCAAATTCAACATAACTAGCACTGCGGCTGAATAGTAAAAGTGCAAAAATCTAAAGTCAGAATTGGGGCAGTCTCTTTCTTAGCTTCTCTTGTGATATGGTCAAGATGTCTCCAATCCAGAAAAGTCTGTCTATACATATAGGCAGAAGAACACATTTAATGACTATCCAAAAGAATGGACAGAATCATAATTTTCTGTAAAAGATGTGGTACAAGCTGTGCCAGAAATTATATACAAATACCAAGAGCCTCCTCGAAAGCAAACTATTTTACTTTTCTTGGTTATGCTATTCCTTTCTATGCAGCATTTGTAGTAATGATAGTTATAATAATTGTGCCTCCTTTTTTCTTCATTTATTCTTCAATGAAACCAAACGCATTTGCTGCTTTGACAAGATTCAGGTTTGTAACTCATTTGGTTAACATGAATTCAACAGCCTCACCTCTGTGCCTGGTAAGATCATGGAACAGATCCTTCTGGAAGATATGTAGAAGCACACAGAAGGCGGGGAAGTGATTAGAGACAGCCAACAAGGCTTCACCAAGGGCAAAGCATGCCTCACTAATCTGTTGGTCTTCTATGATGGAGTGACTGCATCGGTGGACAAAGGAAGCACTACAGGTGTCATCTACCTAGACTTCTTTGAGGGCTTTGATACAGTCCCCCGCAACATTCTTACCTCTAAGTTGGAGAGATATGGGTTTGATGGATGGACTGTTAGCTGGATAAGAAATTAGCTTTGGCAGCATCCAAGTAGTTACACTCAATGTTTCAATGTCCAGACAGAAACCACTAATGAATGGTGTTCCTCAAGGGTCTGTACTGGAACCAATACTATTTAATATCTTCATCAGTGACATAGACAGTGAGATTTAGTGCACTCTTAGCAAGTTTGCAGATGACACCAAGCTGTGTGGTACACTTGATAGGCTTGAGGGAAGGGATGCCATCCAGATGGACCTTGTCAGGCTTGAGAGGTGGACCCATGCGAACCTCATGAAGTTCAACAATGCTAAGTGCAAGGTTCTGCAAAAGGGTCAGGGCAATCCTCAGTATCAGTACAGACTGGGCAATGAATGGTATCCTCCCTATGCAGAAGGACTTTAGGGATACTGGTGGATGAAAAATTGGACATCAGCCAACAATGTGCACTTTGCAGCCCAAAAAGCAAATTGTATCCTGGGCTACATGAAAAGAATCATGCCCAGCAGGTCGAGGGAGGTGATTCTCCCCCTCTTCTCTGCTCTGGTGAGACCCCACCTGCAGTACTCTGTTCAGCTCTGGGATCCCCAGCACAAGAAAGACATGGATCTGTTAGAGTGGGTCCAGAGGAAGGCCACGAAGATGATCAGAGGGCTGGAACACCTCTGCTATAAAGAAAGGCTGAGAGAGTTGGGGTTGTTCAGCCTAGAGAAGAGAAGGCTCTGGGGAGACCTTATTGCAGCCTTTCAATACATAAAGGGAGCTCATAAGAAAGATGAGGAGGGACTCTTTAACAGGGAGTGTAGTGACAGGACAAGGGGCAATGGTTTTAAACTGAAGGATTTAGATTGGACATGAGGAAGAAATTTTTTAGGATGAGGGTGGTGAGACACTGGAACAGGTTGCCCAGAGAAGTTGTGGATGCCCCATCACTGGACACGTTCAAGGTCAGGTTGGATAGGACGTTGTGTAACCTGATCTAGTGAAAGATGTCCCTGCCCATGGCAGGGGGGGTTGGACTAGATGTTCTTTAAAGGTCCCTTCTGACACAAGCCATTCTATGATTCTATGAAAAATTAGTCTCAGAAAATGCACAATTTGGATTTATTTTGACATATAGAATATTGTTACATTCTTTTTCTCAAAGTCTAATGGTTTACATTGCATAAGGAGCTCACCCATTTTCAGCATGCATTTTACTTTTATGAAGGTCCTGGATGTCTGTCTTTGCTATTGAGTCTCCACAATTTCCTCGCCATCTTCCTATCAGCTCTCATTACCAAACAACAAAATGCTTGTTTATCATTCAAAAGCGTTACTAATACTACTTGCCAACCAGTAGAAATCTCACCTGGGGAGAAAACATAATTGTCATCACTATGACTTTGGGCTTTAAAATCTTAGAGCTCAGGGTTATGATGTAAGTGGATGATGTTACAAGGTATTAAAAAGAAAACATTCATAGAAGGAGCTATTGCAATTTTGTGGTTGTGTTTCTTGATACGAGTGTAGGTGTGAGGAACACAATTTGGAAGAGAAAAACTGAAAATATTCTTCTCAGAAAACCTGTTTTTGCAAATATACTTACTACGCTTAGACCCTTTCTACAGACTGCTTTTTCTGCAAGGCCCAGTAGTAAATTAATTACTCATTTAAAATATGAAGAACATATTTAGAAATGGCTACATGTTATATCTTTATGTAGCCTGATTTCTAAAGTGCTGCTCAGCTTCTCCTACCATTTGTAGGACATTTGTAGGAGTCTTCATTTGTTATTTCCTGTATGAATCACTGACTGTGAGCTCCTTCATACTTGGCCTCCTTGTGAGGTACCTTGTGTGTGGTATATTTAAATACTACTGCCAAGCCTTCCCATTTATCTGCCTGCCTCTGTTTCATAAGTTTGTTAAGAATTTGTTACTGATGCCATTTCCTGGGCCTCTTACATAAAAATAATCTCATTCTTTTTAAAAATAGAACATGTAGAAGATTCTGAATTGGCTTCATGCTCTGTTGGAGGTCTAGCCAGTAGGAAAAAGGTATGTGAAAGTCAAATGGTTGCTGCAGGCATTACCATCATGTTTGGGTGTGTCCCCAAATTCTAAAGTGTTTGTTTCTTCAGCTATTAGTCTTTATATTTTTATTTACATTGGTAAATGAGGCAATTTTCTGGATTATGGAATAGTTTGGGCAAGTGATTAGAGCTTGAAGTACTTGTAGCAGGAAAAATCTTTTGCCCCTGTCCTCATACTCTGAATGTAGGAAAAGCTCCTCTGACACCTGTGCTGGTTCCAGTGATATCAAGGTCTGCAGGTTATATCCTGAGGTGCGTGCAAGGATCATAAGAATAATACTGCTACTAGTACATATTTTCACATATATATTAGTTCACATATATATGAATTTGGTATTTTGGAAAGGTAACAATATTTCTCAGCAAACCAACAAAGGTAAATGAATTGCTTCCAAGAGAACATCACTTACAATAGTCAACCTCACAATTAACCTTTCTCCTGAAATGTCAGTTATAGCTGGGAGACAACTTAAGACTGTTCATTACCATCTTGTACATAATAGTTAACTAATTGTCGAAAAATTAATCTTCAATTTAAAGGCTCACATCTTGAATAAGTTGAGCTACAGCATGGCTTCATGCACTCAGATGTCTTTACTCTCCATGGTTCAGGCATACTCTGTAGCTCATCTACTTATTACTGAACCATTGTGAGTTGCAACCTGACATTAAGCAAAATCAGAATTAGCTCAGTTCTTCAGGCTGCAAAGTATGCTGTAGGCTGTCCTTGCAGCAGGGATGGGACTGACAAGAAGGAAAGAGTAGGTGACCAGAGATGGGGTATCACTGTAGTCATCTTACTGCCATCCTCAGTCTTGCAGCTAGGGCAGTAGTCTACTTCCTTTTCTGTGCTACTTTGCTCACATTTGAGTTTTACTTATTCATGTAGCAGAGGTTAGATGTAGATTCCATGCATGCTAGTCAGGTGCTGCTTGTGATGGTACTATGTGTAGAGAAACTGAAGCATGGATGCACCTTAATGTAACGGGAGAGGTAAAATGTAAAGATCTATACTGAATTAGTATGTATCATAAATTAATTAAATGTGAAAGCTCATAGCAGTTACTGATCTTGATCACACTGTGTTACTTTACTGAAATTACAGGGTTAAGTTGTGTAAAATGAGAATAATTCAGTGATGAACCAGTCCAGTCAATGTATGGCATTGCCTTTGTAGATTAAAAAAAAATGTGTGTTTTTCTTACAAAATAGAACTGGGTTTGCTAAAGGTTGCATTAATTTGAGTCTGTCCTTTTACCTGTTATAATGTTTGCAGTATCCTTTAAAAAGTCACTGTAAGTTGCTAGACATAAATGGGCTGTTGAGACAAATGGAAATGCAGACATTATCTGCCTGAGATAATGTGTGTGGCAATTTGGCTGCAACTAGTAATTTTGATTCTCAGGTGAATTTACTTTCTGATTGCAAAAGTTATGACAACAGTTCAAGGAAGATGAAAGATGTTAAGATTACAACATATGAATTTGAAAAGTAATCTGTTTTGACCACATCAAATAAAAAGCAATTGGCATTTGCACAATAGGTACCTGCTCTAGAACTGAGCTCTGACTGTAATCTTGACCCCTGCTTCTACAGCATTTAGCAAAAATAAATGACTTGGCAAATTAAATTCATTGTGCTAAATGCAAACTCAGTTGCTTGCATAGCTTCAAGTATGTGTAAATAGCTGTAGAATGGTGCTACCTAGTTTCAGATGTTAAAGGCTTCTTTGATAATACCGTAATATAACCTTCTTGTAATGGACAATTTTTCAGAGCTTTTCTTTTGCTCCCATTAACATGCATATATGAGAGAGATTACAGAAGTTAACCCTTACTGCTATTAAACAGTAAATGTCCATTCCTTCTCAAATTTAATGGAACTCTTGTTCTTAACTGGTCTATCTACAACCCACTTCACATTCAGAAGGGTGGAGTCTCTTGTGTTATAGACTCAGCAGCCCAGTCAGTTAATGTTAGCTGTGATACTGAAATGCAAGTAAGCATTGTGTAGGGATGTATACATTGTCTAGGTATGAACCAGATCAGGTCCAGGGGAAATCTGGCCATGTTTGTCTGTTGTTATGCCCAAGCTAATTAGCTGTGTCAGCCATCAGGGCTCATTACTTTAGACCCGGCATTGCACTAGCATGTCTAGACTTTACCAGAGCAGGCTAGTAGGCTTACAAAGCGCTGTTTTGCACCTTCTGCATTACCACAACAGGTTTCTGCTAGCTGTGGCAACTCATAATGTTCACATCATAGCCTTGTTTGTACTGTGCATGGAAAGAAGGGAGGCAAAAGCTTTTAGGAATAAATGGTTTAACACTACTAGAAAAGACCAGCCATGAGTTCAGTTGTAATGACTGCTTCTCCTAGTTCTGTATCTAAATATGTCTGAGAGGTAGGTCTGTTTTCTTCTATTATTTCTCTCCTTCTGAGTATATATATATATATATGTATCTCTCGCTGAAAGCATATATCACTGAAAATCACTTTAGTATTAAGGCTTATCAAGGTGTCAGCACAGAAGAGTCTGTTATTTTGTGTTTGTCCTAACTATCCTGCCTTATGTATTATGTGCACTGACAGCCAAAATTGATTGTGGCACCTTACATACCTTACAACCAATCTACTCTTTTGCTATGTCCGTCTAAAGCAGATTGTAAGGATATAATTTTAAAAACAAAAGCCTCCTTGGAAGTAAATATTTTCATGCTATCGCATTGATTTTCTGATATACATTCAAAGATAGACCTATTTCTAACAGCACAAGAAGTGTGTTTGTTTTCCTGCTTGATGACTGACTAGTGCTGTAGTTGATAGACGCTCCTGACTGTATTAGTACAAAGGCAAGACAAAGATCTCATTTCTGTGCTAAGAAGCCTGGGACTAAAGCTCCTAACCTTTCTCCTCTGATTATTGTAACTTCATACCAGTGAAATCTGTGGGTCTGAACAAAAAAACTCTAAAAAACCTTCCTCTTATTTCTGTAAGAGGAACCATTAGACTTGCAGTAGTCTCTCTTTGGAGTGATTACTAGATTAAAGATCTGCTGTAAGTGAGCCCACAGTCATTGAGCAGAGTGCTTTCCAGCCGTGACCTGAGAAAGAAAATGCTTTCCCTGTTAGTAGCTTGGCTTTGCTACTTCCCCTGAGGAGCTACTAACACAGCTTACAGGAAATGAATTTACGAAACATTTGTAAAGATTTGTTTCCTAGGGTGGGTAACCATGCAGAATGTGTCTTTCTTTGAAGATACATGCCTCAAAAAGTGTGAAAAAGACACTCTGGAATACAAGGCAAGCTAACTGAGGGTTTAGGCATTTTTATGTTTGGCTGTGACTACAGGAACAGTGTGTGAGGATTCTTCTTCAGCAGCAGTAAAGCAAGCATTAGGATAACACTACAAGCAGCAAACCACATTTCCTTTTACGTCTTCCATCTAGTTTAAGGCAGATTATCTAAGTTCCCTGTGTAGTCAGTGAGTAGAAGGGAATGCTTCCAGATCTCCTCAGATTTTTCTCACTGCAGTGAGTGAGCCATTCCACCTCTCCTTCTGTATGCTCATTATGCTGGGAAACCTGGCATGGCCTATCTTTGTCCTTGCAAACTGAGAGCAAGCAGGCTGTGGATGTGAGTACCTCTCACTTAAGTGCTTAAAATGAGGTGCAGCCAAATCCAGATCTAATTCCAGAACAACTGGGACATCAATATAGAGAGAACAAGATTATAAGAACTAGATTAGACTTGGGAAAGTGTGCTAAACTTTAAGAATACTTGTTTAAGAAATTACATATATTAGATTTGATAATATTTTTAACTGCCTTTATCTAACTGTTGGCACATTCATAACCATTTGGTCTTAGTCCAAAATATAAGTGCAACTACTGATAACCCAGTCCCTGTAGGCAAATAATGTAAGATTGATGTGTGTCTGTCTGTGCACACAAACACACACATTTAAATACACATAATGTTGAATACAAAAAATTAAATTTGAACTGAAAGCCTTTTCATTTACCAAAGTTAGACATTTGCCAAGTTTGTCTTTCATCCTGCAAAGGTTGATGACCTTGATAATGCTCAAGGATGTCTATGAATCTGCACTATTTTTCAGTAAATACATTCAGTTTCATCAATTTTTTTACAACCCATGATTTTAGTTTTAGCCAGTAAGTTGAGAGGCAGCTGCATTTGTTTCACTGATGTGGAATATTGAGGGGTTTTGTTTGCTTGCCTGTTTTTTAATAATTTATTTTGTCAGTTGTGAAATACAGGAAAAATCTTGAAAGCAGATGAGAAAATTCTTTTCTCCAAAGCTTCCAATTTAACTCTTGAATTCAAATCCAAAATACTTATTAACTGCTGCCTTCTCAGTTGAAGTTTTGGCTTAGTAATAACTGAGTAACTACTTTATTTTACTTCTGGTTAGTTTTAATTGAATTCCTATTTTACATTGTTCTATTTTCTATAAAAATAAATATGTAATCTACCACAGAGGAGTTTGTTGCCACACACTGTGTGGTCAGTCAGATTGTCCTCAAGTCCTCATAAAAGCATAGGTGTTTTGTCTGTCTGGTTACCTGCAAGCCTGTCCAAAACCTTCAAGATAAAATGTCTTCACGATATTTGGCTTTATTGAACTCAGTTGTAGTCCGAAGCAGTTTCTTCAATTCCAAAACATTTGTTCCATTGTGGTAGAATCACAGGTTTTGCAACATACATATAATCTTTAAGAAAATGTGACAGAATCATGGAAATTATGGGCTCAACTTCCACTTACCATTAAAAAGGATTTATGTCTCCTCCTTTGGGTAAGTTGTACTTTTTCTGTGTGCTAGGCATAGCTCTCTAGAACCAGAAACTTTTGCAGTAACTTCCTTTGAATTTTTTCTTTTCTATGCTTGATGAAGGGGAAGTATTCGTAGTGCCACTGACAGAGCACTGATTAATTGCTATGTTCTTTGTCAACTTAATTCAAGTTGGCCATATGCTGTATGGGATTTTCAAGCACGTGTCATAGTGTAACCTCATGATTGAATAGATTCTCATTAGGCAACATAAGAAAATTGTGAAATAAAAAAAGAACTTGTATAGGTATTCAAATTACATCCCAACTGTTGGGGAAGGTAGGTGTGATTTCTGCTGTGCAACAGGAAAACTGAGGCAATGGCTGCATGTGCTTACTCTTACGTGTTTGAAACAGGAAAGGAAGGGATAGAAAAGGGGAGCTGATATACATCCAGAATGAAGCTGGGCTATGTTTTTAAGCCTGTTTACTTTGTGAAATTGCTGTGGGTAGAAAAACTGAAAAAGGGAGGAAGAAATGGGGATAAACAATATGTCTGTTAAGTGGGATAACACTTAACTTCCTTTGCTTTTTGCTCTTCTTTCTTATAAACTGTGGAACTTAAATATTAAGATAAAAGACTATTCGCATTCCAGTTTACATGAAAAAAGATTGATTTTGTTTTAAATGCTAGATGCGGGGGAACTAAAATTAAGTATTTTCCCCTTTGGTTAGCTGAAAAACATTTCCAAAAGCAGCTCCAGTTATATATCATGTTCCAGTCTGGTTTTAGCAACAGGAATCTCTGAGAACATTCAATTTAAGCTTTCATTATCTGTATTCACCTTTGTTTGCACCAAAGTGAAAAATGCAAGGAATTTTCTGGCTTGTGCACAGAACTCAGCACAAATAACTTCAATGACATAATACATTTGGTTTTGCACACAGATTCATACCTACTGACACACAAAGTTGAAAATGTAGGAGGCAAGAAAAAGAGCACAGTGCTGATATAGCAATTGCTGTCCCAAAACAGGCAAACCAATACTTGAAAAGAAGCCAAGAATACTTAGAAAAATTCCAAACCTTAAAAAAAAGCTTTTTTTCACTTACTGAGAAGAGCAAGTGCTCTCCATTGTCTAATGTGGATTTTATGCTCTCTTGTTACCTTCAGCATAAGGTAAAAAAACATTTATGGACATTATTCCTCTTTCACTAGAACCAGCATTCTACTTTGGAAATGATGAATACTATGTTGATGAGAGTGCTGGCTATATTGAGGTATGTGTCTGGAGGACTGGAACTGATCTGTCTAAAGCTGCCTCTGTTACAGTGAGGTCTCGCAAATCTGAACCAGTAACTGCAGAGGGTAAGTTATTGTTTTGCTCTAGTTTCATAATACATCTCAACAGCAAATGCTAGTACATTTGGTCTTGATATAAATTCAACTACATAAGACGAAATTTATATGTCTCTTGCTCTTAGATCTTTCTTCTTAGAACAAGTTGAGTAGTTACAGAATTTCTCTCAAAGAAACAGGAGTAGGAACAACTGCAAAGTACAGCACTAAGGGAAATGCCTTCAAATCCTCATATAAAACACTGTCCCACAAAGGCAGTTGATTACTGCCTCAACAGCATACTCTGGGCACAGAGTTATAATTACTGGCAGCATGCAGTTTGGTCCTCTCATTTTTACTGTAGGCAATGAGAAATTATTATCTAGTATCCCGTTCAGCAAAAGGATTGCTACAGCTGTGTGGTTCAGTGACGCATTGACAGAGCTTTTGTCTTCAGAATCAAATGTTAGTGTACTTTTTTTTTTTTTCCCCACAAACCACAATGTTTGAAACTGAGACATTCGTATAGAGACAGCATAAAAATTACCATCCTTAGATGCTTATCCTGAGTGTAACTGGACAGTGGAGTTTATCTTCTCAACTAATTTTCAGTGAGGAAAAATTATGTAAAACTTTATTGTTATTTCAGAAATATCTAAACATCACATATATGTATCATACATGACATGATAAACATCATATTTCTCATGAAAAAGAAAATTTTGAAGTCTGAAAAAAAGAATTATTACTTCATTTCTGAACTTGTTTTATATGATCTGATGTCTTTATCTCATCTTGAATGTTTCAGTTATTTTATTTCAGGATGTGGGGGCAAAAAAAAATTCCTTCCAGTAAGAATCATAATCCATTGTGCCAGGACCTCTAGGATTCAAAACTGGGAATGGCACAGCTTTTTGGCTCTGTAGTCTGTTGGTCACAGCCTGAAAGCTCTGACATAGCTGGCTGCCTGTAAAAGCAATGAACCTCATTCTTGGTCTTACACAGTGCAGCAACAGATCTGCTGCACTGAGCTGCCAGTCCTGGCATCCTGCCTTAGAGGCTTAGCTCTGGGGTAGAGTAGCAGGGACTCTAGGCAAATGCCTATCTGGTGATGGCCTTTAATCTTGCCAAATTATGTAAAATTCACAGAATTCCAAACCTTATTTCAATTTCAGTGAAACTGTTTCCCCCAAAGCTTAGTTTCAACAGCTTTGCTGCTTATTCTCCCCAAAAATGAACATTAAAACTCAATCCTTCACCAAAGTCCTGGCTACCTTTAATGCTTTGGTTCCAAGATAAAGTGTCATGTTTTAGTCAGTATCTTGTTTTGTTTGCTTTCTTCTCATTGGCTTGTTATGGATTGGCTTGCTTCCCTTAAAACAAAACAAAACAAAACATAAAAGCAAACCAAACCCAGTCTGTCTTTAACATTAAGGTGCCAGACGTCACCTGACATGGTCTGAGCAGAATTTGATTCTTTTGGTTTCCATTCATTCTGTTTTACATAACTCCTCTGAACAGCAATTCTTCCTTACAGTCAGCTCACTGGCCTTTTCCCCTTCCCTTTTTACATTAGTCTCAAAAATTCCATCTTCGTTACAGAATAATATGAAATTTCTTTCCAAAAGTCTTTGCTTCATCTCCAGAGTCTCAAAGTGTTTTGCTTACTTTCATTCTCACTTAAAACAAACTTTATTAGTTTTAGTGGAATAACTGGTGGTTTACAACAGAACAGAATCATTTTGTGACTTGAATGACTAAACAAAAAGTAGGTTAATATTGACTTGTTTTATTGTATAGTTCAACTTAGATGGTCAAAAGATGTTTTTGCTTTACATGACTGCCAGAATTTGGCAAATTTTAAAATTATATTTAAAGAAAAAATACATTTACCTACAATTAACTGCCTAATGATAGATATTTTTATGTTTCATTACATGTAATGCTATTTATTAATATGGTATTTTTAAACTCTTTTCCATTGGTAGCTGGAGTAGATTATGTAGGCATCAGTCGTAACTTGGATTTTTCCCCTGGAGTCAATATGCAGACGTTTCGTGTGGTAATTCTGGATGACCTGGGACAGCCAGTGTTAGAAGGAACTGAGAAGTTTGAGCTTGGGCTAAGGATGCCCATGAATGGTGCCCTTGGAGAACCCAGCAAGGCCACCATCTTCATTAATGACTCAGTGTCTGACTGTGAGTAATAATTTTTTTTACCTTTTCACATTTATGAAAGGAGATGGATGACTGCAATACACAAATAGCACTTGGCCTTTTGAATCACAGCAAAGCCAGTGAATCTACGTGTTTCAGCTACAGATGATGTGTTAAGTCATTTGCTATCTAGCTGCTTATGTTGTATATCTGGTGCAATGTAACATAATTAAATTTGATATAGTGGAGGGAGGATATGATAACTTCTGCAATTATACTTTACAGATGCTTTTTATGTTTTTTCTGCCCAGTGCCTAAGATGCAGTTTAAAGAATCTGTATATGTAGGCAATGAGAATGATGGACAGATTTCTGCCATGATATATAGGAGTGGGGATATCCGATACACATCCACTGTGAGATGCTATACAAGACAAGGTTCAGCTCAGGTAATGATGGACTTTGAAGAACGTCCTAATACTGACAGTTCCATCATCACATTCCTTCCTGGTAAGCCCTTGATCTTATTTTAGAAGCCTTTAGTCTACCATTTTTTGTTTTGCTTTGCTTTTTTTGTTTGGTTTGGTTTGTTTTAATTGGGTCTTCTCATGAAGTAGTGCCAAAAAGACCACTCTGGAAAACCATTTTTTTTTTTCATACACGATGGGCAGAGTGCATAGAAATTGTGTCTCTGTTTGCTTCACTTCTGACCTAGAGGGAAAATCAACAGGAACCAAAGGGACATATCTTTGTACAGGTTCAGCCTGAGTGCCAGGATCTTTTTGATAGCAAAAGCAGGTTCAGCGTAACACAGTAACAGAAGCACAGACCTGCTGTCAGAAAGGAAACTTCAGAAGCTCTGCACTTTGTTAAGCAGATTTCTGGTAAATACATTTGACTTGCACTGAAATGAGTAATAGATCTTTCAATAGGGATATAGTTCTCTAATTTCTGTTTGAATTTTTTTTTCCCACTGAGGCATTCCTAAGGCAGGTCACCAGTATCAGGTACTGAATATCTCACATCAGAGGTGAAATACAAATAAGTCAGATGTTACTACCTTGAAAGAATATTGCTTGATTCCTTCTATTTGTGCAGAAGACAGTTTAGTCTTTTAGTCTTTTAAGTTTACATACACATAATATTTTTTACAAGCACTAAACAAGTTCTGTCATCAGCGCGAAATCCTCGGTATGCCCTTATCACAGAAATTATGACCTTCGTATTTCTGTAGACATGTATCATAGTTCTCTTGTAAAGGGAGTTTTTCAGTTTATCTTTATTTAGGGCTGGCCTCAGCTTTTAGTGCTGTTATGTACTCTATACCCTTGCCATTGCTTCTGTGCAACCAGGAAAGAGTCCAGCTTCTTAGGATTAATGGATCTGGGTTCCTTAGGAAGTGACTTTCCTCTGGTTTTGAGTGTTGCTTTACTGTTTCTCTGTGAAGACAAGTAGCAAAGAGGTCTGCTAGGATCATATGTTGTTTCCATAAGCTTCTTAGGCTTGTTTAATATGCGGCAGTTTCAGTACAGTTTTCACATTTCCTGTGTAACAATGAGCAGGATGAATATTTTGAATTTTTTTTTCTCCTTCTAATGGATAATTTATTTTCTATAGAGGGAAAAAACAACCTCAGAAAATTAACACAGTCAGCATTCTGGTCTGGTTCTTCGTCTTGAAGAGCCTTGATCATATTTGCATGTATAATGATGAAAAATACTGTAAATTGACCTCATCTCTCTCATATATAAGTGAAGGTCCACACGGTTGGAGAGTCTGCAGTCAAAAGAGAGTTGAAATAAAAGAACTCCAGGACAAAATTACCATTAGCATCAGTGAAAGGTTTCTATTACTCTGCTTCCTTGTGCAAGTATTTATTTTTTAAATGCATGCTATGGAAAAGTCACTGAGGAGTATTTTATTCTAAGATTAAACAAAAGGAGCAATATGTGTGAAGTGGATATACCAAATAGAAGCTTGTCTTAGAGAAGTCCCAAAATGAGGGACTCCACTTGAATGAGTTTCCATAGAAAGGTAATGATTACTAATTCTGCTTTCACTATCGTCATTACTCATTAACTTATATGGTGTCAAGGTGGATACCTTGGCCAGCAGAAGCAGCGTGCGTTTCCTTGAGCTTGGAGGGAAGTGTTGTAATAGAGCAAAGAACACCTAAGTTCTGCATGATATTACCTTCAGAATAATTGCAGGTGAAACTGAGAAGCCTTGCACACTGGTGCTTATGGATGATACTTTCCATGAAGAAGAGGAAGAACTACGTCTGGTTCTTGGCACTCCAAGAAGTGATTCTTCCTTTGGTGCCTCTATTGGTGAACAAAATGAGACGCTGATAAAGATTTGGGATGATGCAGACAGTAAGAAATTATTTTGGTTTTACTGGCTTTTGGAAGCCCATTTGTGTGCTTTAAATACATTTTTCTTCTAATTACAGAGCCTATTATTAAGTTTGGTGAGACCAAATTCAGTGTGAGTGAACCAAAGGACACAAGGCAAGCAGCAGTTGTAAAAATCCCAGTGCTTCGTCTGGGAGACACTTCCAAGGTTTCTGTCGTGAGAGTTCATACAAAGGATGGATCCGCTGCTTCTGGAGAAGACTATCACCCTATATCAGAAGGTAGGATAATTCAGATGATTATCAGATGTACAAACTGTAACATGTTTGAAAAATGAAATAACTATGAATAGAATACTTTGCAACCACATCCATGAATATGTTTTGCTATTCAAATTCAGTATGGACATGATCCCATGTGGTATGCAACAGCCAAATTGCTCTTGGAATACTAGATATCAGTGAAGGCATTTACAAAAGAATTGTGACTCCTTTGAAAACATCTGTAGCTCAAGTAACTGGAAGAAATGTGTGAGTGCCACCTTAGTAACATTTGCAAAGTGTAATAGAACATTACTCTGCAGAAGCAGCTACTTATAGGATATGATTGTGTAGTTTTTTCTCAAGCAATTCATTAAGCTAGTGGCTTTTGCTCTATGTAGGAATTAATGTCTATTTCTGTTTATTTTTCTACTTTCATAATAATTAGGCTGTCTTTCTGTATCTCTGCAATTCACTGCCCACTCCTCCTCATTAGTAATGAATAAGAGAAGTTGTGCAACAAAATGAGAAATTTCTTAGCTGATAAACATCTTTCCATTAATAGCCCATCTGGATGGTTCAGTGAATGACTAATAGAGTTTGTAGCACTATGAATTTTTTTTCTTCTAAAGTTTAAGATAATACATGATACTAATCTGTGTTTTAAGATAAATCATTCATTGCTGGAGTGTTTTCACAGCTTTGGATAAACTATTTTGGTGTCCAGTCCAGCTGAAAGATAGGACTTGTTTTTGAACACCCCCCAACAGCAGTGGGCTACCTCCAAATTCCATAGAAGAGGCATTTCCCACTAGTAATATTTGAAGAGAAAAATTGTTAGCAATAAGAAAATTATCAACCCAGAGCTTGCTAATTCCAATCACTTTTCCTCTTGCATTTCAGAGTTTTGCTCCTTTCTCTTAAAAAACACATGAATTTTTAGTGTCAGCTAATACTTATCCTATATGTATTACCCATACGCATTGCCTTGCTTACCCTCTCCCTGCTGTGCCCTGGCAGCACACAGGAGCAAAGTTTTCAAGGGAAACATGCTACTGCAGAAGTGCTGCCCAGAAGCCTTTGGGAAAGTTCTGTGATCTGCAGGATTTCCCCACAGGTTTCAGAACGTCTGTGTCTGTGGATTTAGGGAACCTGCCTATTCAGCCATGGGTGCAAACCCCACATCCTTAACTGGGTTATCTGAAGGAAGTGTGACAAACTGAAATTCAGTAAAATTCTTAGTTCTCACACAGTGTGTTTATTACCACAGAGTATTTTCACGGCTTAGTAACACTTACAGCTGTAAGAATCATTAGATCACTTAATCAGACTCACTTTGGATTGCAAGATTGTCCCAGTTTCCCCCAGTTACTTCTGTACTGAGCCCAATAACTTTTGGTTAGAGAAAGTATATCCTTCAGAAAGGGCATCCAGTCTTGTTTTGAAGGCGCTGGAGAGGACAAGTGTTTCTTACTGTTTTGCTTCACTGATCAATCCCTATCACTTATCTGTGCCTTATTTCCCATATATACTTCAGCTGTCATCCACTGCTGCTTATTGTGCCTGTCCCTTTAGAATGCAGAGCTTTTTAGCACCTGGTATTTTTTGTTTATGATGGTATTTCAATATACTAATCAGAACATCGCTTTCTGCAAGTCTTTTTTTTTCTTCTGGTTCTCAGTTTCTGTTAGTCGGTTCTGTGCCATCTTCAGTTAATTTGACATTGTGCTGATCTTGGCTGGGGTCAGTTAATTTTCTTCATAGTAGCTAGTATGGGACTGTGTTTTGGATTTGTGCTGAAAACAGTATTGATAATGCCAAGATATTTTCATTACTGCTGAGCAGTGCTTGCACAGAGTCAAGGCCTTTTCTGCTCCTCACCCCACCCCACCATTGAACAGGCTGGGGGTCCACAAGAAGTTGGGAGGGGACAGAGCTGGGACAGCTGACCCCAACTGGCCAAAGGGATATCCCAGACCATATGACGTCATGCTCAGCATATAAAGCTGGGGGAAGAAGAAGGAAGGGGGGGACGTTCAGAGTTATGGCGTTCATCTTCCTGAATAACTGTTATGGGTGATGGAGCCTTGCTTTCCTGGAGATGGATGAACGCCTGCCTGCTGATGGGAAGTAGTGAATTAATTCCTTGGTTTGATTTGCTTGTGCATATATCTTTTGCTTTCCCTGCTAAACTGTCTTTATCTCAACCCATGAGTTTTCTCACTTTTACACTTCTGATTCTCTCCCCCATCTCACTGGGGGGAAGTGAGAGAGCAACTGTGGGGTGCTTAGTTGCTGGCTGGGGTTAAACAATGACAGACATCCTTTAAAAAATAAAGATAGTAGAAATGCATCTAATATTTTAGTATGATTCTCACCCATTCCATACAGAAACGTTAAATAGTTTCTGTACTTCTTCCTTTAATAGTTAATATGTCCAGGAATCACAGGACTCATCTAACTCTGTCAGTGTGGTGAGTCAACCCTGGCTGGATGCCAAGTGCCCACCACCAAGCCATTCTATCACTCTTCCCTCAGCTGGACGGGGAGAGAAAATATAACAAAAGGCTCATGGATCAAGATAAGGACAAGGTGATAACTCAGCATTTACCATCACGGACAAACCAGACTTGACTTGGGGAAATTAATTTAATTTATTACCAATCAAATCAGCGTAGGGTAATGAAAAATAAAACCAGATCTTAAAATACCTTTCCCCCACCCCCCTCTTCTTCCCAGGCTCAACTTCACTCCCAAATTCTCTACCTCCTCCCCCCGAGCAGTACAAGGGAAGGGGAATGGGGATTGCAGTGAGTTCATCGCGCGTTGTCTCTGCTGCTCCTTCCTCCTCACACTCTTCCTCTGCTCCAGTGTGGGGACCCACAGTCCTCCACAAACTTCTCCACCCTGGGTCCTTCTCATGGCGTNCTCCAGCATGGGCTTCTCTCTCCATGGGTCCACAGGTCCTGCCAGGAGCCTGCTCCAGCGTGGGCTTCCCATGGGGTCACAGCCCCCTTTGGGCATCCACCTGCTCTGGCGTGGGGTCCTCCATGGGCTGAAGGGGGACAGCCTGCCTCACCATGGTCTTCACCACAGGCTGCAAGGCAATCTCTGCTCCAGCACCTGGAGCACCTCCTCCCTCTCCTTCTTCATTGATCTGGGTGTCTGCAGGGTTGTTTCTCTCACATACTCTTACTCCTCTTTTCTGGTTGCTGTTGTGCAGCAGGTTTTTTCCCTTCTTAAATATGTTATCCCAGAGGCGCTACCACTGTCACTGATGGACTTAGCTTTGGCCAGTGGTGGGTCCATCTTGGAGCAGGCTGGCATTGGCTCTGCCCAACATGGGGGAGGCTTCTGGCATCTTCTCACAGAAGCCACCCCTGTAGTCCCCCCCCCCATACCAAAACCTTGCCACGCAAACCCAATACAGTCAGCTAAGACTGAACTTTTTATCCTCCATGACCTCTGAAATTTCTTCAGAGACAATGCTTTTCAAAATACAGTAATCTTTTGTGTAACTCTCCTTTGTGCCTTATTTTTGGTGTATACCATTGTGTTAAAATGCATTTTGTTTGAGTAAAACCTGACAATACTTTTTA
Organism: Pandion haliaetus; assembly: GCA_013401275.1. Classification (NCBI taxonomy): domain Eukaryota; kingdom Metazoa; phylum Chordata; class Aves; order Accipitriformes; family Pandionidae; genus Pandion; species Pandion haliaetus. The sequence continues at coordinate 21,972 of VYZV01031559.1, read as the reverse complement.
TTTAGAATTCTTATGACTTTTGGTCATTCACATATGTTACCAACATTTATGTAATAATTAGTCCCCGATCATTTTCAAAATTTTAAGTTCTATTAGACTAAATATTGGTCTTTGCAAATTTCTTTTGATTATGATAATGCCTCATTTTCAGTGATTTCCACATGTGTCCCATGCTATTCATTATTATTATTTTTACCATCAAACAGGTTAAACTAAATATATGAACATCAGTAATTTGAAAAGTGAGTATTAACTGCCATCTCTCATGGCTGGGCCTAGAATTACACCTTGTTCTGAATAACAGATTAATTTTTAAGTGTCTCATTATGTTTTTAGAAATTGAGTTTAAGAAGGGTGAAACACAGCACTTTGTGGAGATTGAAGTTCTCTTTGATAGAGTAAGGGAGATGAGAGAAGCCTTCACAGTTCATCTGAAGCCTGACGAGAACATGGTTGCAGAAGTACAGGTAACAAACTCCTGCAAAGTCCTCAACAACAAAATCTGGTAAACACACCTTCTTGCTTTCTGGCTTATAGCTTTACTCTTCTTTTGAGGTTTATACATTGCCACCTTGGCTTGTATCTTGAAAGACAAAGAGGATCATCCCAGCTGACACAGTAGCACCTACCCAAAACAGTTTGTTACCAAGACGGTAATGTTCATGGGGTCATAGCAACAATGAGAGACTGAAGTCTTCAAGATACCATTCCAGGCACAGTCTCCTCATAGAATCAGCCCTAAAAACTGATGTCCTTTTGGAAACACTCTCTGGCAATACAATATAACCTCTATGCTGTAAAAAGAGCAATCAGGTGAAATATGACTTCTGCTGTCAAAACCATGTTAATATTACTCTTATTGTGTGATATGAAATAGCCACACATTCTTGTTATTTAGGAGTATACCGTACATACTTTCAATTTAAAGAGTATAGTCCTCTGATTCTGCATAAAATGTTCTTCAAACTCTTTGCCTGCTTCATCAGTATCACACCAGATATAGTCTGACTTAAGGTAGCCAGATAGCAGAGACACAGCCTTTGCTGATGACAAACACCCTATTTCCACCAGGCATTAAAGTGCACATCAGGGTTCTACCAGAATACTGAAGTGATTCAAGAAAGCTGGGACACAAGGTTAAAGGATCTGGTATCTTCAATGTTCTGAAAAGAAAAAACTCATTTTAGTTCTTGCTTTTGTAGTCTGCGATATACTTTCCAGTGCCTCAACCCTTCCTCAATAGCTCATCCAGTTGAGGTTTTGGAACTTATTTTAGGACAATGTTTCATATTCTGATCAAGGTCCAGCTTGAATCCCATTGTTTATGTAAATGTTCACAGAGAACTGTTTCTGCCTTTTCATTGTCAGACAGCCAAGGCCATTGTTTACATTGAAGAAATGAACAGCATGGCAGACGTCACCTTTCCCTCTGTCCCTCAAGTTGCATCCCTTTTGATATATGATGATACTTATAGAGCCAAAGACAGAATCAGTCCCATAGCTGGCTATCCTGTCATCTGTATCACAGTGAGTATCTCTGTGGAAAGATGGAACAAAATCAGTATATGGATTTTGTTCAGTGGATTTTAGGCACTCAGTATCAATCCATATTGTTGAGTCACACATGAGTTCAAGCTAGAACTGTCCTAAGAGCTAATCTAATTTGTCTGGATAATGAATCAATTTTCAGGAGAACAAAAAGCATAGAAAGATGTTTCACTTGTCCATCACTAAGAACAGTTTGATACTCACACTATGTCCATGATTGCTTGACCTTACTATTTCCTGCATTATCTTGCATTAATTTACAGAGTTAAAATCACTGAAGATAACAGATGAGCCATTGTTTTTAATGAGTGCCACAGACTGAAAAATGAGTACAGTTTGTTGAAGTACTACAGGCTTCTTTCATTGTAATTTTGCAACTGAAAGGTTTGCATGACTATTCCTATGCATTGAGGAAGGTTTTGGTCCATCTGCATCTTCAGTTTGTTTCTCACACCATTCCTTATGCACAGGAATGGATCATATGTTGAATGGTCCTCCTAAATAAAAAAAAAGAAATCTTGAAATGGAAAGTTTATTTGCAGAATTTGATCAAAGGGTGAAATCCATGTTAAAGTAGCATGTGGGAGTGTAGTTTGTGCCTTCATAACTATGTTAGGTTTTCACCCCTAAATCATAATTTAAAATTATATTTTTATTTCCATAAGCTTAATTAGACCTGCCTTTTAATCTGCCATAGCAGTGCCAAAAGCATCACTGTCAAAATAAGGGGATTTCTTAAGTGATTTACTGGGGTTGTCAGTTCCATGTTGTTGAGTTTTGTGACTCTTGATAAATTAAAATTCCTTTGCCATGAAGCAAATAAGTTGTTAACACATCTGCTTTGTTCTGCAGGCTTGTAATCCTAAATACGAAGACTTTGACAAGACTGGTTCTATATGTGCCAGTGAGAACATCAATAATACTCTGACACAATACCGGTGGCTTGTAAGTGCACCCAGTGGTCCTGATGGTGTGACTAGCCCCATGAAGGAGGTTGACTTTGATACTTTCTTCACTTCCTCCAAGATGATTACACTTGACTCCATTTACTTTCAAGCCGGTTCTCGTGTCCAGTGTGCAGCTCGTGCTGTGAATTCAGATGGGAATGAGGGTCTTGAGCTTATGAGCCCTATTGTAACTATAAGCACATCAGAAGGTAAGACATCTGCTCCTATTGCAGTCCTCTTTTGGATCCCAAATTCCATCCTAACAAAATCTGATTACATGATCAGGTGTTTTAACGTTACACTCCCAGCTTTTCTCCTGTTGTTCACAGAGGTGGTGCAAAACCACTCTTCTTAACACAGCAGGCAATTGTGTAAAGAAAATGGTTTTAATCTTTGCTAGTTCTCCAGATCTTTAAATATCCACATAGCAAACTTGCACGGTGAGGAGAACAGTATATAATGTGCATTGGTATTAGTGAAACCTGGCTTCTGTTGGCTTTTGAATTCAACTGTAGTAATGTTGCAGTAAAATCTCAGCTCCTATTAGACTTTGGAGAACCCGCATGGGAGTACTATTATGAATGCCTAGCCAGAAGAAAAGCTTCATTCAGCATTCATGCCTCACTGGACACCTGAGAATCAGTGTCTTCCTTACCTAAGGACTAAAGCAACTAGTGTCCAATAACAGGGCATAGACAAAATTTTTTCATGGTTGAGGTATTCAGAATGTTCATCCTTCTCTGATACTCTTTTTGTATCTCTCTCATACTTTGATACCTAATTAATACTGAACTGATGCTGCATTCTGTCAGCCAGCAGAGTTACTGTAGTCTACCTCCTTTGCCCAGCCAACTCTTTTCATGAAACTTGTACTGAATATTGTTATGAAGCAGAGGTGAAGAACTGACATGCACACAAGTACAGTCTGTTAGCATATGCTATTTTGTTGTAGAAATCACAGATACAGATACTTTTGTTTATTGTATAATATGGAGAACGAGTAATTATCAGCAATCAAGGTAAATTACAAAACATTGTATTTTATTACCCTTCTGCAGCCATTTTGCATTCTGTGTGTCATCTCTGCTGCTTTTGTAGCTACACTAACTCTTCTGGGTTTTGTGAGATCTTATGGTAGGTAATAAATTACATGATTGTTCATTAGCAATATCATTTTCACTTCCTTGGCCTTTGCAATTAAATATTTTGGTTACAAGATTTTATTTTCTACTACATTAGGCTTTAAGGAGCTTAATGAATGGAATTTCTATTTACCCCTATCCTTTATTCCACATTTTGACTGTAACCTCAAGTCACCTTTGTTTGCACTATCAGAAATCCTACACCCTAAAGAGGATGCTGTCTAAGGGTATTGTCTACAAGGTGCAGTGTAGTGCTTGTTAAAGGCAGACAACCTTGTGCTGGGTGAGCTAGGTTTGTTATGTGAAACAGGCTGGCTATGTTAATGTTGTAATGCATTATTTGGATTACACTTGACAAATTAGCAGGGCTAATTAGCTCAGGCTCAGGACTGAATTGTCATGCATATATTACTTCCAGTACCTGAGCTAACTTGTGATGTGGAAGTCAAAAATACTGAAGATTGTGTACGACATAAAGGGAATTGTTTAGATGCTATTTTGAAAGAAGTGCAGTGAACAAAGCAACCTGCCAAAATCCTGAATATTTTCCACTTTGAGGATACTTGGCCTTGAGTGCATAGACCAAATTGTCAAAAGTCAGATTGTGCAAAAAATTGTATTTAGCCTCTTTAGCACATCTTGCATTTGAGAAAACAAACCAAAAACCAAAACCCCCAAAACCTATAGTGTGCAGAAGAGAAATTTTGTTTCCACGTGCCAGAAGTTTCCAACTTGGAGCCATTGAGCCAGATAAGGTCCACCAGAAGCAATAAGCTCTCCAAGAGGAGAGCCCAGTCTCCTCTTTCCTTATCATCCCTCAGAAATGGGCAAAGGGAACTGTTTTAATTTTCCACTTCTGCTGGTTTCTTTCTTAGAGTACCTTGTGATCTTTTGGCCATCACATCATGTGCTAATGATTCTTGTGGCCAGAATGTAGACACTTTTGCATTGAACTATGCAACTAGAAGTTGCATGTATCTCAGGTCATATGATTACCTAATCTTCTGGTCCTACAAACCCAGACTAATACTGGAACAGGTTGAACTAACCCTGGAAAGGATCGCCAAAAAGTTACAGATTTTCCTTTCTTGGAGAAACTAAAAATTGAGCTGAACAAGGCCCAAAGCAACTTGATCTAACTTTGAAGCTGGCTCTACTTTGAGCACAGTGTTTCTAGAGATCCTTTGACACAATTATTCTAACTGCATTTTGGTCACTAATGGAACAGAAGGCTCATAGAGTCCTATGAAGGTGTATATAGGTCACACCCCAATCCAGTGCCAAAACCAACTGAACACTGATCAGGTATCTTCCATAAAGCTATATATGTGCTTAACAGGGTGGCAGGAATTAAAGCATATGCCTCTGAGGACATCTCTAAGAAAGTATGTCACTTGACACTGACTTTGCAAGTATGGTTGACACATGCAACTGCAAATCTACAGGTGCAGTATCATCACCTGGTTTTGAAAATGTGGTCCAGTTGATTGAGTAATGATTTCTGTTTGAATCCTCTTTGGCATACATTACTGTTCAAACTTCCAGTAAATGCTCCTTAAAGCGTTTACCTGTCATTCAAGAAAATTCTCCTTGTTTTGGAAACTTGTACAGTGGAAAAAAGTGCATCTAAAAATAGTGAAAGGGAAAGTATAGGTTATTTCCTCTGGCCATAAAGTAAAGTTGCTTTCTCTTTTTTCCATTAGGTCTTTGTCAACCTCGTATGTCAGGAGTAGTTGGAGCAGAACCATTCTCTGCCAAATTGCGCTATACTGGGCCAGAAGATCCTGATTATGCCAACCTCATCAAACTAGCAGTCACAATGCCACATGTTGATGGTATGATAAAATCAGCTGTGAAGTTGAGAGTACTCATACAAAAAGCTGTTATTTGATCTATTTTATTGGTCATGGTATTTTAAATAGCCAAAATAATAATATAATCTTTTAACATGTGGGACCAGAGAAAAATGTGATGAATGTACAAGTGCAGTTTGCAACGAGGTGCATAAGATGCATAAGATACTGTATTGATACATAGTCTTTGATGTGAAGATTAAGTGTTTTCAGATTAATTGTATAGTTTACATAAGTTCGGCTAGACCTACACTTTGTAAAACTCCTTTGAAGAGCACAGAGATATACCAAAGAAGAATTTACTTATTAAAAAATATAAAGCCATTTCATTACTGTGTGCTTCTAAAAAAAAATCATAAAAAATCCTGATTGAAAAATGTGTTGGAGATTTAGAAATATTTTCTTTGGCATTTCATAGTATAAAGACATAATTATTGTGGATAACATTCTCATACACACTTAGCATATCAACTTTCTTTGAATTCTAAAGAACATTAATTGCTCTAAGTACAAAATACAGAAGCACTGCATAACATGCTTAAGGTTTGACAAACTTTGGCTAAATTAAGCAGGTCTGACCACTGAAATTTAATGTTTTTTAGGCATGCTGCCTGTTATTTCTACACGAGAGCTCTCCAACTTTGAGCTGACACTTAGCCCTGATGGAACTAGAGTTGGAAACCATAAATGCTCCAACCTGTTGGATTACACAGAAGTGAAGACCCACCATGGCTTCTTAACTGATGCTACCAAAAATTCAGATGTGATTGGAGAGACCATTCCCTATCAATACAGCCCAATAATTAGAGGCTTCACTACCTTACGCTTCTACCGCAACCTGAACTTGGAAGCCTGTTTATGGGAGTTTGTTAGCTATTATGATATGTCAGAGCTCCTCACAGATTGTGGAGGCACCATTGGGACAGATGGACAGGTATGAAACTGTGACTTCATTTTGTACTGTGTTCTTAAAATGAAAGTTTTCCCTTATAATGCATCTATGCTAGTAGAAATAAGTGGGTTTAGAATTAATTTAGTTTAAAAAGGTTCTTTTTTTTCTTAACAAGAAATAGACTTCCCCTAGGACCAGCTTATTTCTTAAAGCTATCAATAACCATTAAATGCTAATAGGCTATATGTTGTCCAACTGAAATTAAGGGAATAATTTAGTCTGAATGAATTTTGCTATGATTTTCTTCCAATACAGTTTTGAAGTATTTTAGGACAAACCAATCCCACTTTTACTGTATAGTGAGCCACCTTAGTCTTTTCTTAGAATGAAGGCCTTCTAAGGATTGCTTTTAGCATACTGATAGTACAGGGCTACTTAGTATTTGTCATGGTGTGTCTAAAAAGAGTTTAAAAAAATTGTGAAGAGCCTTCTTGCTGATAACAATGGACTGCCGTGTCCTACCAGCTGCTTGGCTCTGCTGATCTCTTGCTCACTGGGAAAAAAGACCTGCCAGTGCAGACAGCACAGTGGTCTCACATTACCCAGCAGAAAATTCCTTGGTCAGGAAGCAAAGAGAAGCTGCCAATATGGAATTGCTGAAGAACAGAGCTGTGAAAGTGGTTGAGGAGTTAAAACAAAGAGAACAGACAGATCTTCAGGTGTCCTTTGGAAAAGTGTTTCCAGAATTAGTAATGTGGAAGCAAAAGGGTGCAGGATTTCTTCTGGTGCAGTGGGAGTGAAGTTAATCCCTAGGTCTTCCCTGTATAATTACTACATAAGCCTGTCTGATCCTACTCAGGCTCTGGAGTACAAAAGCTGTAGCTATGACAATCAATCCTTTATTACACAGGAAAGTCTCTTTGGGGAATAATCTTACAGGCTGGAAGACAGACTGGAACACAGTACTTAATTTCAAAGAAGCCCATCCACAGCATGATGGCTGTGTGGTAAAGTTCACTCACTTTCCTGGCTCACTAGCCTTCCTTGTTGAGCCACTGTAGAAAGGATGAGGCCATGGTGTGAAATGATGTTGTGGTTTAAGCCCAGCCGATAACAAAGCACCACTAGGCCGCTCGCTCACTCCTCCCCCCCGCAGTGGGATGGAGGGAAGAAAATGTAAGGAAAAACTCATGGGTCGAGACAAGGACAGGCAGGGATCACTCCCCACTTATGGTCATGGGCAAAAAACAGATGCTACTTGGGGAAAAAAAACCAAAATCAATTTAATTTACTACCAATCAAATCAAAACAAGGATAATGAGAAGTAAATCCAAACCTTAGAACACCTTCCCCCCACCCCTCCCTCCTTCCCAGCTCAACTCCACTCCCAGTTCTCTCTCCCTCCTACCCCCAGCGGCACAGGGGAACAGGGGATGGGGGTCGGATCAGCTCGCCACACCTTGTCTCTGCCACTCCTTCTTCCTCAGGGGGAGGACTCCTCACTCGCCCCCTGCTCCACCGTGGGGTCCCTCCCACAGGAGACAGTCCTTCATGAACTTCTCCAACGTGGGTCCTTTCCGTGGGCTGCAGTTCCTCAGAAACTTCCCTGGTGTGGGTCCTTTCCATGGGTTGCTCTTCAGTCACACACTGCTCCAGCGCGGGCTTTCCCATGGAGTCCCTGCCATCTTGGGGGACCTCGCTCCCCTCCCTGGGCTGCAGTGGGACAGCCTGCCATCTCACCACAGGCTGCAGGGCCATCAGCCTCCTCAGGCGCCCCTCCTCCCCCTCCTTCTTCACTGACCTCAGTATCTGCAGAGGGGTTCCTCTCACATTCCAATCTCCCTACTCTCTGCAGGTTCCCTTTCTTCAATCTGTTCTCCCAGAGGCGCTACCGCTGTCACTGATGGGCTCGGCCTGGGCCAGAGGCGGGTCCGACTTGGAGCCGGGGGAGCTTCTAGCAGCTTCTCACAGGAGCCACCCCTGCAGCCCCTCCCCCGCTACCAAAATCCTGCCACACAAACCCAATACAAATGGCCATAATTTCTCTGCTTTTTAACAGGTGTTCATTTTGCAGGGATCCATCTGCTCATCAGACCTCAGTAGATTTACATGCACAAATTCTTACTTTGTCAGTCCCAAACAGCATGAGGCCTCAACAGATGAGACAAGTGTGTTGTTGCCCAAATAAACCTATGGGCATGGGCAACAACAAAGCTATTTTACTTTACGAAAAGATAGGTGCCAAAGGACATACAGATACCTAATTAGATAAGCTGATTTGTCTTTTTTTTATACTTACATGCCTAAAGTCCCACCTTACTCTGTGGGAGTCCACAGGTGATCATACAGTCAGTTTGGTGGACAAGAAATTGCACCAGGCTCTCTAGCCCTTGGTTAACTTCCTAGCATTCTGCCCCTTTTAACTAGAGTTTATATACTCTGTAAAGTACAAGACAAGAACAAAATGGAGCTTCTGCCCTTCTTAGATACTAAGTCCTTGATGGATTTTCATCTCAGTGCTGTCATCAGTTCTGGTTCTTTGTTACAGAGACCAGTTCAAGGTCTCTGCCTTGATGTTGGATGCTCACTGTTGGTGCATCTGCTTGGGGTTGCCCCTCTGCTACAAGCAGATCCTCCTACAGGTACATTCCACTGGGACTATGAACCTGTCAGAGAGAAGGGGAAGGCATGCAAGCATGGGATGTAAACCTTACACATTTCCACAAGATAAAAACAACAGCACTCCTCACTGTCCTTAGAATTATTTCATTTCTTCAACTCATCATTCCTTTGACTATCTCCTTATGCCTATGCAATATTCAACTGTGTATTATTTCCCACACAACACAGTTGTAAGCACATAAGCACACACAGCTGCCAAGCAGCTGTAACTGCCAGCCTGTGATCTATGCAAGCCACTTCTCCCGCAGTGAAAAGGAAGGAAAACCTGGTATGAATACTTTTCATTTTAAATACTTTTGTGTCCTTTAGAGAAAACGCTGAATAGACAAATGTGTGTCTAAATAAAACCTATATATGTCTATATGCATATAAACAAAGGAGAAAATAAGTACCATTCTAATAGTTTAGTAAATGAAAAGAACCTGTATATTCATTTGTGGAGGACATGCATTAATGGTAATGTGGCCAAGGAAGAGAGCTGTACTTGCTTTAGGCTCCAGAAGAGTTATGTACTTTAGGTAAGATCGCTCATTTAAAAGCAGAGAGGGGTGAACATGAGCTATGAGAGCCATGAAACTGCAGCTGAAGACATTCTTTAGTGCCTTGTAGGTTATGGCTAACCATGGTGTGTTAAGTGAAATATCAAGCTGAATTACTTCTAGCAGTGAAGCATTGCCCCACAGCCAGTATGCGCTTCACTGCCCTCCGTGTTTCCCCCACCTCCATTTAATTCTGCTCCAAGTTTGGTCTTTATCTTCACATGACCCCCTCCAGCTGAGAGGGGAGGCAGTCAGTGCCCTATCTCTGTGGTTGTCACCATTGTTGTTTGTTTCTCCTTCAGTGAACAATTAATCCTCCTCTGTAAGAGGAAAGCTGGCAGCTATGGTTTTCACCATGTTTTTTTAACACACAAAGCTTAAGTTCTATTATACAAACAGAACAGATAAATAACAAAAGCACTCTTACCACATCCTACTACCACTGCAAATTTACTAGCTTGAATTAACCAGATATTTTGGCTACATCTTTAAGCTCAAAATTCTGTTTCTTGATTATAGCTCTCTGGTACCTGTATGGTCAAACAAAGATAGCACTGTTGATTTAGACAGATTTCACAAAAGCGACTAGCAATATCTTGTGTGATGTGGACCTTCACTTTATGGGAGCTCCTCCTATGGTACGGGAAGAAGATGAGCTTCAGTCAGCAAGAAGTGAGGTGGGAGACCTGCAGCTGGTGTAGCTTGTCTGGCAGTACTTCTGGCAGTACTCTTAAGTGTTTGCTGCAGGCTGCAGCTGTCTTAGCCAGTTCCCATGAACTCATGAACTGTCATAATACATACAGAGAAGGACTTAGTTTTCTTTTTTTTTTTTCCTTTGAGGCCTTTCGCTTGTGACCCATTCTCTCTCTCAATTACTCTGTGCATGAGCAAACCCTGCGTGAGTTAGATGCAGCACTCCTTTCAGTATACAGCTTGACACTGCTCCTGGGGTCTGCCTGTATTCACCACATCTGAAAAATCAGGCACTTATGTATCTAAAGATGGATTTAGATGTGCAGCTGATGGAACTTATATTTAAAAATAAAAATCTACTCCTCTTTAAATTGAGCTAATTCATTTGGACTATAGTTCTGTTCTGGTTAAAGTTAAGGTCAGCTTTGATAATTAGCAGCAACAGTTTTCTTTTGGACAACCTACAGTCACAGCCTAAAATTCAATGTATGCCTTTGGATATGTATAGGCCTTAAAAATGTGGAACTCAACTACCTGAGGCTGTCTTCCTGTATTTTCAGGTAATTAATAAAGGTTGGACTTCACTTCATGGGGACATTGTGAGAGTCAAGTACTACAGACATCTCACATTCTCAAGACGCAGGTGCTAGAACAGTGACAGATATTCATGAAAGGAAGTTAAAAAATGAAACAGTGAAAACCAAACAAGTGACTAGCCTTTAATAAAGTATGTATTGAAGTGTTGGCCTAGATTTATTTGATAGAGTGTGAAGTATCATTTGATCTCATTTCCTACTGTTATAACTGTTTGCTGCAGCCGCATAGTTTGGCATCTGAAGGCTTCTGTGTGGTTGTGGCCAAGTATTTATATGTGGATGTTGCTTTCCCTAGTTCCAGTCCATTGCAAGACTTGGCATAGGGAAGCAAAGAAATTGCCATTCAAACAAATTTCATTAACAACAACTAGTTAAACAAGTCTTTGACAGAAACAAGCAGGTGAAGAACATATATATTAAAATACTTGAACATACAGATTGATACCTTAAAGCTATTGTAATTGAGTACAGTTATTTCTGGCCAAAACTGAAAATGTCTTTCTTCTAATATGTTCAGTTCACATTTATGCTACACATGTTATGGCACTGTTTGAAAATCCCATCTGAAAACAGATTTAAAAATCACTAAGGTATTGCCACAGCTTATATGAGGCAGCTTGCAGAGGTTTTTTATTACACAGGAACAGTATATTTCTAGCTTTACTAGTTCTAGTTTTACCAAAATTGTACTTTAAGGGGAAAAGTCAGCTCTTCTGAAAATCTCACTAGATGCTGTAAAATGCAAATAGACAGGAATGTCTATTTTCAGATTTTTATGTTCAGTTCAGCCACCACAGTCAAGTTTAAGAAAACCCTGCAATTTGTATTCCCTTGACATGGAAGCTCACTAACAGTCAAACCTTTTTCTCTCCAGCTGCAAACACATGCATTTAGTAAGCACTGTGAACAAAAAAATCTACTATAAAGTTAATGCACCAGCAGTGTAACAAAGTCAGAAGTTATATTTTTCAAGGAGCTGGCATTTCAAGGCTGGCATTCTCCTCTCCATTCAGACTTTTTTAAACAAACCTGCTTTGCATTTCACCTGCGACCTACCTGGCTGCATGCCTTCTTGGGGCCAAGTCTTAGCTTTACCATATTGGTATTGTGTAAATAGTTAGTTGATAACATTGTTAAGCTTATGTGACTCAAATTCACAGACGTAGCAAGTAAATGCAATAGAAAATGAGGCTTTGGGTAATTTGGAGGACAAAAATAAAACTTTGATGAAAAGTTTGTTTCATTGGGATATACAATATAAAATACGAACCTGTCTTATTTCTAGTTCTGATTTTATCAGCACTAACAGTGCACACACACACACACTGCCAAGTTCTGCCCTCTGGAAATGTAAGCCAGATAAATAAAACACAATATAAATGTAGACGAGAGTCCATGCCCCAAAGACTTAACTGAAAATATTTTTGTTGTAAATATTCTCACTTGTTTCATGACAGATTCTCAATCCAATTATGGTTTTTTTACTTAATGAAGTTTGACAGTTTGCATCAGAAAGGGGAACAAAAGAACACCTATAGAAACTCCCATTAATATTTCCTAAGTCTTAAATGGGAATTGTCAGTGTTTAAAAATATGCTCTGTGATAATTTATGTTGCAAAGAAAATGTATTAAATTCTACTTCTTATATCAGTGTCCAGTTCTTCCCTCACACACATGAATTTCAAGATGCTCTATTTAAATGATTTGTGATCTACATTTTTCAGATATTAACTGCAAGAGTGTGTTCCCTGCTTGGAACAATTTTTGTCTTCTATCTTATCGGGTTCTCCAGACCTGGCATTGTCACAGAGTATTAGACACAATTTCCCCAATTCAGCTGAGGTGTAGCTGTAGTCTGTATTTCTCTCCTGGTATCACAAGGCTAAAAGTCATACCCACTTATTGTTTAAAATGAATGTTATTGAACATAATTTTGTCAGTACAACTGCTAAAATCTCCTGTACATAGGATGCACAGATACATAATGCACCTGTTCTGTGTCTCCACAGCAGTTAAGATGATCCTACACTTACACAACTCTCAGTTACCATTTTGGTTTCATCAGTGTCACATTGAGACAAAATATGAACAGCTGGCTAATTTCAATAGGCTTTGCAGGAAGTGCTGGGAAATAAAGATAACTCAATGGAAAGAATGTTTTTTCATGTTCATCTAAATAGCATAATTAAGAGGGCTAGAGAAGTACGACTCCTCCATCTGTGTAACACATTCCATCAATTCATTTGTTGGGGGGGGGGGGTTGCTCACTTACTCTGAAACAGTTTTTCTCTGCAGTTAATTTCCTCTTTATTTTATTTTTATTATATCAGAAAGATCCTCTGTATTTCATATAGCATGTCTTGAGATTTTTCTTTTCTGCCTATTGAAGAGTAGTTTTCCCATCGTGGCATTTTCCTTTACAGCAAGAAATGAGAGGGCTTTCTAAGTTTTAATTTACTGTTAGGACAGAGAGACTATTTATTCAGTGATTCTCTGGCTATCAGTATTGTA
>VYZV01031558.1:8730-24466 GCA_013401275.1 Pandion haliaetus | reverse complement strand
AAAAATTTCTTCACTGAAAGGGTTGTCAAGATTGGAACAGGCTGCCTAGCAAAGTGGTTGAGTCACCATCCCTGGCGGTATCCAAAAAGCATGTAGACAAGGCACTTCAGGACATGGTTTAGTGGGCATGGTTGATGGTTGGACTCGATGATCTTAAAGGTCTTTTCCAACCTAAATGATTCTATGATTCTATGAACATTCTTCTCATACTGAATCCAAGACATAACTGGCTACTAGAAAGAAAATTAACTCTATCCCAGCCAAAACCAGGACAGTTCAGTACAACTTTCCTCTGTAAATTAAAGAAGAGGCATTTCCAAGACTTCTGTATTTTAATATCACCAGATTGCACCCAGGGAGAGTCCTTGCAGGACCCAGACTGGCTTCCCTCCTTCTGCTAATGATGCCCACCACCAAGAGGCAGGTCCCTGCATGGTCTGAGACCCAGTGAATCAGAAAGGTCTTTCTGCAATTAGGCAAAGCTCTGCTGAGGAAGAAGGACCATGGCTGGCCCTCCCCCAGGCTGCCGGGTGTCCAAATTCCACCCCCAGCAGAGGAATGAATGGAAGCTGCAATTCCCCAAATGCATGGAAAGATAAGCGGCCTGTTGTGCAATTGTGTCTGAAGCAAAGTGGATTGTCTGAGGGGGATGGCATGAGTCAGAACAGCCCTGAAAATACACACTGAGCTCAAGCAGAAGGGGTCTAACCTGGCTACTAATCAGTCTTATGCAGGGGCTGTTCACCCTTATGGCCTTTGGAGAAGATGTAGAGAGACCAGGGTCTAGGGACTTCAAGATGAGAAACTTGGGTTCCAGCACTTTTAAGAGTAGGCAGAAGCTGAGCAGCTACTTCTGTCATTAAACACTAAGCACTAGCAGGTAAAAGCAATAGGAATTCCACATTAGGCGTGAAGTCCATCTCCAGATTTGTTTTACTATATTTGCTTTTCTTTTCTGGTTGTTGTTTCCCATCAAAAGAGAAACAAAACTAATTGCCATTTCCAGGTGGTGTGCGATCTAAAGCAAGGTCATAGAGGGGCCATGGTCCATGCCAGCAATGCCTCTCACTTTGCAGGAACACTGGCCTCCAAAGGGAGCTCCTCTACACAGGGCAAGGTGTACCTGCTTGATTACAGAGTAATTAATGAGCCACAGCAGGGCCCATCTCTGCCCCACTCCACCTCTAATTGGCCAGGACAGAGACTGGCTCCTTTCTGCTGCTTCCCAGAGCTGTCAGTCACTGAGGGTCCTGCCTTACCCCACTTCCCCAGCCAGTATAAAAAGGCAGAGCAGGGATGATGGAGCATGCTGTGGTGTCTGGTTCTTCCTTGTTGGTCGTTGGCTCACATCCAACAGGGCAAAAAGGTACCATTCTGAAATTTTTAGATATTAAGGCTGTAGTTGTTCTATAAACTCCTGGTTCATGTTTAGATGTTTCTTACCTGGCTTAATTATAGAATGGGATTAGTTTTAGTTAACACAAGGCTGCCTGTAGTCCTGCCTGAAAGGTTAGATGCAGCCTGTGCTGGTTTTGAGTGAAAAGCTGGTTCTGATTGGGGTGTGCTAAGAGCAGCAGGGCTGCTTCTTGAGCTGCTTTTTCCCTAGTTCTGACAAGAGCTCTCCTGGGTGAGGAAAGACTTTGTTCTCATTCCTCTGATTAGCATAAACCATACAAAACCTAAATACTAGGTAGCTTTGCAAGTAGTACAGATCCCTTCTGTAATGGGAAGAGGCCAATTTGGTGTCTTCCCTTAATGAGTAGTGAAGGAACTTCTCCCTTTATTGAGGTGAGAGAAGTGTCCTCTGGGAAGGGGAATTCCTCTGCAGGCTCACTGCCTGCTTTACCTTTTTCTAAACCCATGGTGCTACTTGCATTTTAGCTGTAATGGCCTCTGCTATGCCTGACAAAGAAAGAGCTGCTGAGAGCTCCCTGGAGGTGAAGGAAGAGGAGCAGCAGGTAGGTGCTGCATGTGAGGTGTAAGGAGTGGCAGCTCCTGGGTGCAGGTAGGAGGAGGTGATCCTGCTGTGGCTGGGGGGAGTGAAGCCGCCACAAAGGGAGGAGTGTGAGTGTTTCTTCTGCTCAGGCTTGCCCTGCAGCTTCTCTGGAAACATGGGTGACAGCATGGCCTAAGAGTAGGTCTGATGACCCTGTGAGTAACCTCCTAGGATAAGCAAAATAGCCTGGTTCTTGGCTAGGAAAGATGTTTCTCTCACTTTGTAGTCAAGATCCTGGCTTGTTGCAGGCAATGCTTCTATGGAAAGGCTCCCATCTTTCAGCAGACCTGAAACCAGCTGTGCTTGCTTTAGTCCCATGACCAGCAGCATGATTCTTGCAGACTAGTGTAAAGTCTGTCAATTTTAAAACCAACTTGATCCTGTCTGATGAAGCTTTTGCTGGGGTATTGGCTTGTTAAATAGTTATATCCAAATGAATTGGAGCTGGGTATGGGTACAGAAGTATTGAGGTTTCACACAAACTCAGCTGTTCCTTTGGTAGCATTGTGCCAGAGGAAGACCTTTCTAGAATGGACCAACGATAAGTGTCAATGCTCCACAGCTTGTTTCACAACTGAGTTACAGACTTTAAAGCAAGTGTCCAAGCAAGGCAAGCCTTACTCCCTCAACCAGACTAGGTGACTTGAACAGGGAGGTTTGGGGTAAAACTGCATAGGAAGCTCAGGATCATGTTTGCAGACTTCATGGCTTTTTTTCTTGCTCTTCTAGGATGCAGTAAATCAGGTAGCTAATCTGGCCTTGGTCAGCTCTGCCTGTGACATAGTTTCTACAGCTTATGCCTCCACTAAGGAGAGCCACCCCTACATCAGATCTGTGTGTGATGCAGCAGAGAAAGGAGTGAAGAGTGTGACTGAAGCCACAGCCAGCTGTGTGCAGCCAGTTCTGACTACACTGGAGCCTCACGGTAATCCCCTGTGGAAGGGCAGGCTTGCACCTGCCTGTGAGGGACACTGGCTCCTTCCAGCTCTGGAAGGAGTCCCAGGGTGTGGAAATGCACCTCTCCATCACCATACTAAAAGGGCAACTCCTGGCTTACAAGTAAGGCTAAAAAGCTGAGTCCTAGTCCAAGTAGTGTGATGGAGGGTTGCTCCCTGGAGGGCAAGGACTTAACTCTGATGTTGTCTTCCCTAAAACTGATCTTGCAAGGTCCAATGTATTAGGTGGCAGATGCTTATAGTTGGATTCTTACAAGCTCATGGTGGCTACAGAAAAAGCCTCCTCTTGGAGGACTGTTACCTCTAAAGGTCCTGTTTGCCATGGCCCTTAAAGAATATGACTGTGGTATTTGAGAAGAAGCTCTGAACTCCTGGAGAGAGGGGCTATTCCTAATGACAAGTGTCTGATAAAACAGTATGTGACAGACCTGGGTTTGTTCTAAGCCCAGAGTAGGCATCCCACTCCTGTCAATTACTGTGTGATCCTGAATCCTTTGCATGTGGAGGCTTGGGCAGAGATGGGGGGCTATGCATCTATTTAGTCAAGACCTCAAGAAGCTGCAGGAGGGGATCCCATGTGGGTGGCTATGTCTGTACAAGTGGAAATTGGCTGCTGTAAAAGTGAACAGATCTATGAGGACACCAAGACAAGCAGCTCTATAAATTCAGTGTACAACACACCTGGCCTGGTGATCTGAATGGAGACTGTCATCTAGGCTCCCTGCAGACTAACATGCTCGGGAAGGCAGAACTTGAGATGGAATTGCAAGAAACCAAGTTTTGACACTTTTTTTTTTTTCTCTTCAGTTGCTGCAGCAAGTGAGTATGCCTCCAAGGGTTTGGATAAACTAGGGGAAAAGCTCCCACTCCTTCAAAAGCCAGTGGAACAGGTAAGAATCAAAGACTGTGCTGCCCCTAGCTGGTAGAGGGGCCTACTTCTTGCCAGGTTTCTAAACTTGGGAGTGAAGTAGGCTCTCATATGAGGAACAACCTACCCTAGGAGCATAGTGCAAGTTCCTACAGGAATAAATACTTAGCAGACACTGTGCTAATTGTCCTCTTGGTGCAATTCAGTATTGTAGTGTATTACATGACCCAATCACTTATCTGGCATAACTCTCTTCTTCTACAGATCCTCTCTGACACAAAAGAGCTGGTATCATTGAGAGCAACTGATGTGAAGGATGCTGTGAGCAGCAAAGTGACGGAGGTGATGGATGTAACTAAGGAGACTCTTCAGAGCAGCATGGAGGCTGCCAGATCTGCAGTGACCAGCAGTGTGGGGATGGTTATGGACTCCAAAGTGGGCCAGATGGCTGTAAGCAGAGCAGAAGCTGTGCTGGGGAGAACAGAAGATAACTCTCTCCCTATTGGAAATGAAGAACTAGGTAAAGAAACAGTATATATCATTACTGATGGTTCCCCACTACAAAACTAGGGACTAATGGGAAGTGCTGTCCTGGAGGCTACCTGGCTCTTAGTCAAAGATCTCCTGGTACTTGTTTACTTTGTGTGGTAAGCATCTCTAGTCAGCCACTTACAGATATGGTCTTTCCTCAGCAAAACTGGCAGCATCTGAGGAAGGTGCAGACATAATGTCTGTGGAGCAGCAGCAGGAGAAGAGGCAGTACTTCGTGCGGTTGGGGTCTCTCTCTGATGAACTTCGTCTGTTTGCCTATCTGCACTCAACAGACAAAATGAAGCAGGTCTGGCGGGGCATGCAGGGGGCCCTTGCACAGCTTCACTGCATCATTGAATTGGTAGGTAGAGCCCAGTTTCCTGGAAGGAGGGGACCAAACTTTTGGCTTTGTTTCAAATTCTTAGCTATGATGAAGAGCTGTGCTGTTCACCAGCATATCTGTCTGTCTTGACATTCTGATTTTCCCCTGCTAGATTGAAGTGTTTAAGCAAGGATTTAATCAAAAGGTTCAGGAAAAACTATACCAGATGTGGCTGGACTGGAGGAAAAAGTCTTCCAAAGAGAGTGGAGATGAAACATCTGCAGAGGCAGAGGTACCTCCCTGGGGAGGGAAGCAATGGGCTCTGGGCATCCCCTTGATTTTTATTTTTTTTAAGTAACTTGCTCCTCTGATCTTGTCCTTCCTGCCTCCTCCCAGGAGATGGAGTCTCTGGCCCTGTTCATGGCATGCAGTATCACACAGCAGCTGCAGATCACCTGCTGTAAAATAATGTCTGCAATTCAAGGCCTTCCCTCAAGCCTTCAGGATAAGGTGAAACAATCTCTTGGTACCATAGAGGAGCTTCATGCTTCTTTCTCAGCAGCAAACTCTTTCCAGGACTTGTCCAGCAGTGTCCTGAGTCAGAGCCAGAGGAAGCTGGCTGTGATCCAGGAGTACATGGAGGAGCTGCTGGATTACCTGAAGAACAACACACCTCTGTCCTGGCTGGTGGGACCCTTCTCCCCCAGGGAGGAGGAGGAGGAAACCTCCCAGGAGCATGAGCCCGTGCAGGAGAAGGAAGCAGAGGCAGCAGGAGTAGGGCATCATGAAGCCTCCACCAACCTTGTGTAAAGGATAAGGCCATGAGCGCAGGCCTGCCTGACATGAGTCTGGTGAGTGCTTGGTCTTAGCTTTATGTAACCCTGCTCCCCAGCTGAGGATGGAGCTGTCATATCTTGGATGATTACTGAGTACTGGTGAATAAAGCCTTAGGAGCTTCTAAGGAAGGTGGTGGAAATAGCAGAGCCACTCTTAAGTGCTGGTAGCTGCCTTCAGGAATGCTGGCTGAGCTCTGGCCCAGAAGAACAGAGGTGAAGCTCTGCAATGCTCCCATCTCCATAGCAAGCTGTCTATGGTATGTCCTTTATCAGTGTATGCAGGCACTGCCTATTTCAAAACAATGATTGCTGTTGGTCTTGAACTTTCAGCTAGTATACAGTGTAAAGAATTGTCTTCCTACAAGCTGCTTGTACTAGGTCATAAATGCTTAAAATAAAACTACTGCATGCAAAAACACTTACTGTCTCTAGTGTCTCTTGGAGAAAGGCTGCAAGAGTGAGTATTGCTCAACAATGTGAGCTGTACTCTTCCAGTTTGTTCCTTGATGCTGGGACAGTGCAGTCACGAATGCAAGAACTGGTGAGTGGTCAGTGGTACAGTAAGGATTACAGCTGGCAAGCCCTGCTACTGTCCTGGGACGTAAGAAGCTGTAATCCCTTCTTACTCCCAGTCCTGGAGGCATGTATGTGTCTTCTTGGCACTTTCCCTTGCTTGGAGAAGCTGTGGGGAGCTGTCAGGATCCTGGGATCCTTGTCATTAGTCCTCCTAGATCTAATTCTCCTCCTGTAGTTGTCTGTTGCTACCTGGTGAAGACTTCACAGTGTGTGGTGGGATAGTAGGCTGCAGAAGTGTCTGCCTGAGAGAGATGTGAACTCTGATGGAGACTTATGAGGGTTTAGGTGACATATACTTACTGTCAGCACTGACCTCTCCTGGCCAGATGTTTCAGTTGAGCTAAGAGCTCTTCAGCTACCATGTCTGACTCTCTTCTAAAGAGGTTGGACCAGCCCAATGCTTTCAGACTTGCCAGACATTGATGTAGCTAAGGCAGAGGGACCAAAGGCTTATTGAACTTCTAAATGAAAAGCTCTGCTCCTTGCTTCTTATCCTGTCTTCAAGGAAAGAAGTGGAATCTACTCCTAATGTGCGTACTGCTTCTAGACTTTTTTTTTAGAAAGATGGTTAAAATTGTTGTTTCATGGAAGTCAAACAGAGGTTTGGGGAGAGTAAATATAGACTTGAAGAGGCTGAACTTCCTCTTAAATAGAATTGACTACTGTTCTAACAACACTCCTCATCCTCCATTACTGTGCGTAATGGCTTTGTGCTGTACTGTGGCAGGACCACGCGGTCCTTGGGTTTTGGCATCAGTTATTCCATTGATGCAACACAACCCCCTGCTGTAGTAAAGATTCGGATCCAACTTCACTGAGCTCAGCATGTCAGAGGAATCATACAACTGTCTAACCTGTGTTCTTCATGTAGCAACTGGTTTGTGTTGAAGGCAAAATAATAAGGCAATTTAAGTTGCTAGGCCAAGCTATTGTTGAGATCTGAGAGAGAAATTGCAGGGGTCATCTCTTCACTGCATGGTCTCTGATTACTGCTGAGCAATTTCTCTCTGGAGAAGAGCTCAGAGAGGCAGATCTAGCCTGCCTAATGTAATTATAGCTGAACTTGCAGGGTGGGAAGTGGGGCGCTAACTGCGAGCAACATTGGAGCTAGTCCTGCTGCTTGGTGGGAAGTATACTATATGTTGTCTTTCAAATAGCAAAGCTGCACCTTGCTACCTAGGAGTCCCTGAATCCTGTTTCTAAACTTGCCTGGTTAAAAGTGCTTTTTAAGAAATAGCTAGGCATTCCTGTACTTTATATTGATTTGTCAATGCAGCACATCTGATCTATATTAATATAGTGCTCGGTCTAGCAAATCATGCTGCTTCTGCTTATGGATCACTGGGGCATACTCTTGCTTGTTGATTAAATCTACTTCCTGCAAATGCTATTGGATGCTCTTACCTTGGGAGCCTGGTGCACAACTCATGGGCCCCTTCTGCAGTTGCATCTGGGACCTTAAATGCTGCATGTGGCTGGGGTCTCCCTGGCTCCCTGTGCTGGAGCTGGTGCAGGACAGCCCAGCACCTGTAAGGCTTTTGTGGGTCTTCTGCTGCTACAGTCACTATGGCCTACAACAGGCTAAAATTACTTTCTCATAGTAGCTTCTAAAGCTCTGCTTGAGAAGAGGAGGCTGAGTAGAAGCCTCTGCATGCATTTTATCTCTTGTTTAACCCCTAAAGATGCAGAGAACCACGGAGCTGTGTTACACCAAGCAAGAAGGGCAAAACTCTCACCAAGACTAGCCACAGATAGGAAGTTTGACTCTTATTTGTTCTTCCTCTTCTGGTCCCTTCCATGCTGTAGAGACAGCAGGGGGATAAAGATGGAAAGAAACTGGGAATGACACATGGACTGGCTTTCTGCAATGTTTAAGATGGAAACTCTAGCTCAGGGAAATTATCCAGATTGGTCCCTGTTTTATCCAAGCTTGTTTGTCTGACTGTCCACACTTATTTTTGAGTCATTTTGGATAGAAATAAGAAATGCATTGGTAATGTGACAACCCTAGACAAACACCTTGGCAGGGAAGATGTGCTTTGAGGGGTCTCTTTGGGCTCTCAGTAGCCCTTGGGAATGATGTAGTGTTCCTTGATTCTGATAATTATAGCCCAAGTGATTATTTATATCTTACCCTCTTCCTCCCCTACTGCTATTCCTTCCTGCTTATGCTGTGGTCACATGTGATAGCTCAGTTATAGGCTGATTTGAATTTTAAATGCAATCACAGGGACACTTGCTTCTTGTTTCCCTCTTGGTAGATGCCACCACCTCCCTCTGCCAGTTTGCTTAACATTTTAATTATTTAATTCTCATGTTTGTGTACTTCTGCCTTTCTTTATTCAGTCCCTGCTGTTCATTGTTCAAATGCCTGACTTCTAGGTTAAGGGAATGTGCAGGCATTGGGTGAAGGCTACCTTGGGCATCACTCCAAAAGGCTGTCATTTTTCATGAGTTGAGTTAGGAGGCATTAACCAGCATGTTACTGTGACCTCTAACTGACAAGGTTAACTGCTTAAGGAGGGTTTCCCAAGCAGCTTTGTCATGAAGGCAATAGATTGGGAAAGTGAAGTTCTCAGCAAGTGCTGAAAAGCAAAAGCTCTCTAGTTGCTTGCAAGGAGCTTAATTTCCCCTTTTCACTTCCATGTTTCTTGACACACTTGGACACTGTCATCTCTTCTGCAAAAGCTGTGCTATTGCCTGTGTTGTAAAATAACACTATGTTTAAAAAAGTTTCGTGACCTCCCTGAAAAGCTGCTTGGGTAGCTGGGGTCCTGCTCAGGCATGAGCTGTCTGGGTTCCAATTTTTGCATCACCTTAAGTCCCTGTGGTTGGGAAACTTCAAGATCTTCAGAGATTATTTGAACTAATTTGCAATGGAAATGGGATGAAGTTGCCCTTGGTACTGGAAGATGAAGATGCTGTCACTGGCCAGTATGGGAGCAAAATCAGATTGTGGGACCTACTCTGCTAGGTATTCCTCCTGCTGCTGTCTAATGTGGGCAGGCAGCAATTTGATTTTGCTGGTTAGCACTTGGTCCCGTGCTTTCCTATTGTAACCTTCCCCCTCTCCTCTCTTTCCTACTGTGCTTCCTTTCCTTGCATTAGAGGAGGAAACCAAGTATTTCAGAGCATGGGAGAGAAACCTGGAGAGACTTCCCTGTGCTCTAAGCTGGATTGTGCTCACCTGAAATGATCAGGTGACACTAGCATGGGTTTAGGAGCCCCTGAGAATATACATTTGTTTGCTGGAGAGGACACAGGTTCTTTTAGTAGCAGCATTTTGCAGTGACCGGTACTCCCAGTTGAGGCACATCAATGCTTTTCCAGCTAAAATCTCTGCTGGTGTCAGCATTCAACTCTTTTCTTTCAGAGGCTCCTGCCAGGGGCCTCTTCTGGCAGGTCCTGGCAAGACTTTGAACTGGACAGCTTTCCTTCTCTCCGTACCCTGTGGATGGCAGGGGAGGGAAGGAGGTCAATAAATTTGCTTCAAATTGCCTTACAAACCAGGCGTGAACTTGTGACTATTCCAATATGGTCTTTGCATGGCTTGTTAACACCCGTGATACCTGCAGGAGTGACAGGCATCTGACCTGATCGATAGCTCAGCTGCCCTTTACTGCTGCAAACAAGGCAAAGTACCTTCTCTGAATATAGATCACTGCCAGCAAATAATTACCCTTGTTGTGGTGCTTTCTGGACACTGGTGTCTGCCCCTGTGGTAATGAAAATCCATTTACAGAAGCAGTTAGTTTGCAGTATTGACTTCCTGGTCTCCTTCTGATTCTCATATTTATTTTGATTTGGCAATGTCTTGAGATTCTCCAGCAGTGAATTTGGAGGGGAGGTGATCCGGATGATAATTAACAAGCTGAATGCTGACATGGTTGGATTTTATGCCACCCTCAGTATTGATACTTTCTTTTTGTCTGTTTGTGTTAAGCTTGCTTCATAAACTCTGATGGGAGCTTAGTGCAGGAGGCAGGCTGGCAGACAGGCAGATTCCTGCCCATTCCTGCCCCACATGCCCTGGAAGGCATGGTGGTATGGGAGTTGTTAAAGGTGATTATCTGGGAAAGCTAAGTAGAGCAAGAAACAGCGAGGGAGGGAAGTTTGTGGAGGAGTTTGAGACTAAGGCCAGGGAGAGGTGGAATGGGAAAGGGTGAGAGGGGAGCAAGAGAGCTAGAGGAGGAGACACCATGAGGGCTGGGGACTAGAGAGCAGGTGAGAGGTTGGATGGAAAAACAGTGGATTGAGATTAAAGGTGAGAATTCAACGAGTATGGGAGAGGAGGGATAGATAAACTGAGTCTGTGGAAGATTGGAGCAGAAAAGCAGGGGAGTGCTGTACAGAGAGGGGAGCACTTGGGGCAGGACTTGGGTAAGGTGGAGAAGACTGGAGGACAGATGGCAGGGAGCTAGAGGCCCCCTTTTTTTAAGGGCACAGTGTGTGTATCTTATCAAGGTGTCTCAATGCAAGGCAAAATAATATCTCTACCCTTTGGCAAGTAAATGTTGGAGAAAAACATATTCCTTTGCAAGAGGGACACCAGGAGATGTACACTGCCTGTAACCACTCCTGCACGGACTATTCTGCAGGGTGGTATCATCACATACCTTGGTTTTGCAGGGGCTGTTATTCCCTTGGACAAAAGACATCCTGAGCTCTTCCATCTGAGGAAATACCAACTGCCTGCATTTTGCAGTGGCCCTTCCACTAGCAAAGAAATCAAATCGTTTGGGTTTTTGCATGCTGTCCTCACTAAAACACTACTCTGCCTGAACTGGCTGATTTTGGAGGAACATCTGGCTGGCATGTCCACAGGCACCTCTTGTCTGGGGAATGGCATGCTGCTTCCCCTCCCTGCTCTACCTCTCCTGTGGGATGGTTATTGCAGCTGTAAGCTGAAGGTCACTTTAAATGTCATCTTCATTTAGCTGCCTTGATGGGGTAATTATAGTTGAAACTATAAGGTTTACCAAACAAATAACAAACCCAATGCAGTGGAAACTGATTGGAAACACCTGCCATGTACCAGAAAAGCAATTTGAGAGTTTTGAAATATTTTTGCTTGTAGTATCTCCTGTTGCATGTCTTGCTCTGTGTCCTCCCACTGATCCTCAGCAGATCAGGGCATGACATCCAGTCTGTGTGTTGCTCTGGCTGTCTTTTCCCCGCTGTTGTGCCCTGGTCTGGATCCCCTCATCCTCCTAATGAGGCTGAACCATGACACCAAGGAGGGCAAATGAGCTTCAGCTGCAGACACCATGAAGGCTTTTATGCTTCATTGATGGTTCAGCTGCTGAAGGAGTGGTTATAAAGTAGGGAAGGATAAGATCTTATGTGGTCCTGAGCACTTCTGAGCTCTCTTGGTTGCCAACACTCCCTGATCATCCTCCAGGGATGGCTCAGTGTGGTGCTGGGCTGAGCTGGGTTAAGGAGCAGAGGAGCTTTCAGGCTTTGTCTGTGGCAGAGTAGTTCTGATAGTACAATCTGATGACCACAGGTGAAAACACAGTAAAATGCACAGATATGGCAGGTGTTGATAGAGTGGTTCCTGGAGGAAAGGCAGTGGCAGCATGAGCAGGTGAACAGGCTTGTGTGCAGTGGATGAATTGGAAGTTCATTAGTTTCTCCATGGAAATGGGAGGACAAGAAGATATTTGGGAGCTGAGGGGCTGCAAATTTGTTCCCCATATAGACATCCTCATGTACATGTTCCTTATGCTGTGCTGGGGTGGAGTTGTGCCTCCTCCAGGGACTGCACTGGCTGATAAATTACAAAAACTCACTTTCTGCACAGCAGATCCCTATCAGCATAAAAGCCACATTGGAGCAGCTGTGAGGCTTATCTCATGCTTACTCACTGCTTACTCACTGCTTACCTGCTCCAAGCCTAGGCTATGGAAGTTGGACTGAAGAAGCAAGGGGCCTTATTTTTGTGTCATTTGTAGCTTAAACTCAGAAACAAGAATAATTAATGGGGCCTATTAAAAAAAAAAAGCCACAACAGACTTTCAATGCAATCTTTGACCTCCATGTTTTCCATTTTACTTTCCTCAAATTCTTATGTGAGGTTAAACAGATTTTTATATTGTGAAACTCAGGATTTCAGGGGCTTTCTTTAGGCTGACTGATTTACAGTCACAACTGGAGAATCTCGACCACAGGTAAGAAAATTTGGTACACTTCTACATCTCAGGTTTTAAAGCTGTAGAATGAAGCAACACAAAAAGGGAGAGCCCTTTCCAGGCAACATGTATCACTTTCAAGTCTGGTGCTTATGCAGATCTGGGCTCAGAGTTTTCCAACCTTCCTGTTGTCAATATTGCTGTGAAGAGTTTGGCTCAAAAGAGAGACTGCAGCAAACCCTACAGAACAAAGAATGTAAATAACAGAGGCTCCAAGAGCGTGGTTTCATTCACTTGTGGTTGAGCTGGCTGTTCCCATTTTCTCTCAAGAATCCCATTCACCAGAGCATCTATGAAAAAAAAAAAAAATCAAGAGTGGAGAAAGCAAATTCCAATATAAGCTTTATGCGGTGTTTTTTTGTTGATTGCCAGACTGTAAAATCATCATGCCTTGTGACCGTCCATGATGTATTGCTACTTGGTAATGCCCACTGTTTGGCCAGCTCCTGAACATTAAAACACCAATTTGGGGAAAAAAAATAAATCCATGAAATCTATTTGTAAGTGATCAACTACTGTGGCCCGGTGGGGGACTGCTCTTTTCAGAGGTTACCATCAGTAATTGTTTTGTCCATTCAACCAAACCCCTAGAGTTACATCTTAAAATGCCTTCCTTAGAAGGTGGTGGAGCTGAACAGGCTTTGCTCCTGTGTGCCAGCCGCTGCAGAGCACACAGTCCTGGCCACTGTGCTGGGAGGAAGGGGGTATGTTAGCCCCATCACATAATCCCCTGTGCAAAACACGGATGATTTAACCCTGTTGCTTGTTCAAATCTTTGCCTGGTTGTCAGTGTTGTATTTAAGCCAGGTTAATTTTATATAAAACTGAGGGTCTTAAAGCTTTAGCTGCTTTGAGATGCAGGAAACAATGGGATCTGATTGATTCTGTAATGGCATCCCTTCTTGTGCACTTCTCCAAAGCTTTGGTGAACCACAGCCCCATGTCGATATTAGCATCCCTGTGCAGTTCAAGTACACCTGCAGATAAAGGACATGAAATTGGGAAACCTGATGGCTGAAACTTTTCTGATGCTTCTTGTGAGCATTCTGCTCCCCTTTGAAATTCATTGTTTCACTGCCTTTGGGGGAATGATGTGGCTTTGAAGCCTTCATTGCAATTATTAATATCAAAAGCTAGAGAGCAATAAAGGAATCACTATGCCAGATTGGCTGCTTTTCCTGCAGAAAAAAACCCCAAACAAAATGCATGCATTTCAAGTGCTGCAGTAACATCTCTGCTGCTGATAGGAGTCGGCTGGATCAGCTCTGCCTCCTGTGAGATGGGCTGAGAGAACCAGCAGGTACAAACCCAGGTGCAGTTCAGCAGACTCCCCACACACAGAACCTGTAAGCAGTGGTGTTGCTTCAAGCTTTCTCATGCTTGCTGCTACAGCTGACCAGTGGAGTGGGTGGGTACTGGCAAAATCACCAGGCTGGGGGTTCTGCCCATCAGCTTGTTTTGCCTTGCATTTTGTATCCTTTTTTTGCTCTAGGGTTGGGATACTCTGGCAGCCAGACCTTCCAGCCATGCACCAGCGAGAAGCCTGTGGTACTGAACGATGAGCATGCATGAGTAGCTTGCAGCCCAAAGGCATCACAGTCTGGGTAACTATCGTTTCAGTTTTTTTCTGGATGAAATTTCTGTCTTTGGACCCAGTTTTATTCTCTGCCCACTTGAAGTTTTGCTTAATTAGATCTATTTGTGTTTTTATCTAGTGTAATGCATGTGCCCTGGGACAGAAGTCAAAGGTTAGTGTGTTGAAGAGAAGCAGTCTTTGTTTTAGGCAAGCCCCAAAATCTGGATGCAGTTGCCTGTTGCATCCTTCAGCTGAAGTCCCAGCAGGGACTTGCTGGTCTCTGGATGTGCCTTTCGGATCAGAGCAGTTAAAAAAGTGAGTTACTACCGCAGGTGGGTGATCCTATTGTGCTTTTGCTAAGAAAAGGGATATAAGGGCTGATACCTCAGCTAAATTATTCCCATCTCACTTTTTTGCATATGCTGGATTGTAGACACACCAGCAACTGCAAGGGTTGCAAGGTCTTGCTGCAAAGCCTAATAGCACTGTAACCTAAATGATAAGAGCTCAGTGACAGCCTTCCATCCCTCCTAGGAAGGAGCTCGGCTGCTGCCTTTGGCAGAGCCCACAGCTCTCTTGCCTGGTGCAAACACTGCTTATGCAGCTGCAGTTGCAGGGGACTCTGAAGTTAAGAGTTTGATGGTTTGGTTTTGTGTTGGTTTTTTTTTTAAATTTCTTTTTTCTTTCCCACTCATGCGTAAATAAGCCCAGAGAAAACCTGCTGTTGGCTAATCTATAATGCAATGTTTGAACACAGCGGCATCAACACCTGGAATGATACTGTCCTGTGGGATTGGCAGGGCTTTGAGGGTTGAGTGGTATAGAACAACCTTAAGTTTACCGGAGGGTTTCCCACTGCAGGTGGTTAGGACAAAGAGTTGAAGCCCTGACTAGAGTCAAGTAACTATCAGTTTGGTAGGAGAGGGCAGGACCCAGCAGATGACCCCTACCCCTGACATCTGTGGTGTCTGGGTTTACCCAGGTCCCTGCTGCTGCTATCACGTGGAGAAGGTGCGTCACCTCTGCCTGGCGAAGTGGTGGCAGAGGAAGCCATGCAGGACCAGGGGATGGCTTCCCCTCTCTGATCCTTGCAGCAGGCCAGCCTGAGCCCTTCTCATCCCGTTTGTCCACTTTTACACAGAGCCAGTTTTTTTCTTCAAGGAGGGGACTTGATGGTCGGGTTTGTGGAGTGGAAAGGGGCAGTGAGGATCCTGGGAAAGAAGGAAGATTGCTGTGATGGGTGGAGGGGGATGCACTCATCAGGATGAACTGGATTTGCTAATAGCCTGTGTATGCATTTCTTCCTTCTCCTGGGCAATCCACCTGCTCAGGAAAAACTGAAAGGCCCTCATTTTATCATGGCCTGTGGATTTAACGTGGGAAACGTCTGTGGCAGATCCAGAGAGAAACTCCCTGGTTCCCAGGGGAGCCTTGCTGCCTGCTATATCAAAGACTTGTGTGCAGTACAGAAACTTCTGGTGTCACCTCACTGGAACACACTTCAGTTTGGAGAAAAACCACAAAGGTGTTTTTTTGGTTTTTTTTTTTTTTCTTTTTCTCTTTGTTCTCCCTCTGTTTGGATGGTTTGGGGGAGGGAGGCAGGAGATACCTGAGCTGATTTTGGTAATGACTGCTGGCTTCGCAGGGGGACTGCCTGCTGCAATTTCTCAGTGATTTCAGAAGGTGGTTGGTAGCAGTTATGGGAAATCTTTGTCGTGGTTTCAGGTCAGCTCAGTCGGTAACAAAGCACCACGAAGCTGCTCACTCACCCCCCACCCCCTCGCCTGGCCACGTTGGGATGAGGAGAAAATACAAAGGCAGGCTTGTGGGTCAAGACAAGGACTGGGAGGGATCACTCCCCACTTATGGTCACGGGCAAAAGAC
>VYZV01031557.1:4405-26665 GCA_013401275.1 Pandion haliaetus | reverse complement strand
CCCGCCGGACCGGGATGACAGCGCTGGCAAAGCAGCCGGGGAGGCCGGCGGCGGCTCCCCGTTGCGGAGCGGTGCCGTTCCTCAGGCCCTTCCCGCACGGTGCGAGACCGGGGGCTCCCGCCCGCCGGCGGAGAGGAGCGCTCGGAGAGCCCGGCCTGAGGGGTGGCCGGCGGCGGGAAGGGCTGGCTGCTGCCGGCAAAGGCCTCAGCCGCTCACGCGAACCGCTCTCTTGCGCGGCGTGATGGCCTGGGACTACTTTTGGAATTCCTGTAAAAGGTTACAAAATCGCAGGAAACTTTGAGAGGCGCTGGGAGATAGCAAAAAGCGGGGAGAAGAAAAGTGCACAAGTCGTCGCAGAGAGATTAAGGTGGAGCGGGACGACGGGCTCGTCTCAAGCTCATCGTTCCTCTGCGCCATGTTTTGGGGATGAAGCCCTGCAAGAGCCAGCACCTCCGGGTTTTGGTGCGGGTCACTCCCTTCCCCTACTGCGTTAAGGCACTAATGAACCAACGCAGGGCTGTGTTGGCTACCGCGGGGGAGGGCGGCCGGTCTCCTCTGCAAGGGGAGTCCCGTCCCTCTTGGGAAAGTGTGGGGCATGCATAAGGTTTGCATGCTGGGCATACCAGCGGGATTACACCACATCCAGCCCGGGGAGCGTTCATTCCTGGCAGCCGGCGGTGGGCCACGGCTGGCCTTGGCACTGAAGCCGCTCTTGAAAGAGAGTACAGATTCAACGCTTGGTTCGTTGAGTGCAGTAGCGACCCAAAAATACAGCACTGTGTTTCCTTAAGCGTTACCGTAACCCTTGGCATACAAAGTGGCCTTTCAAATACAGTTAAATTTTAACAAATTTGAAAAAAAAAAATCAGGAGGTGATCTGCTGATAGGACTAGCCAGGTAGGGTCTAGCCGGGTAAGAAGTGAACAGCAGTCTGCAAGACTGGCTGCTGGAGCTGTGGCCCAGCTAGCCACCTACTCGGTATCCCCCAGAAATGCCTGGTCTGTGCTCCCATTTCACAGCAAAAAAAATCGAGGACTAAGTGTCTGCTCTAACTCCGATTGAAGCCAACGGGGCTCTTTTCAAAGGGCTTGCGGCGGGAGCCCCGTCGGGCTGTAACAGTCCTGAGGGACTCGCAGGGCAGCCAGGAGGTTGTTTTACACTGTGGTGCTGTGGATCAGCTCAGCTTAAACTGCTCCACTGCTGCACAGCCTCTAACGAAAACATCCAGGGCTGTTCCTAATTAAAGGAAGCAGAACTGCCTGAACTACCCATTGGGAAAAGGAAACTGTGCAAGAGAAGCAGGAAACTGAAGAATGGGGTGAGGGAAATGGCGGTTCACGTAAACATAATGAAAGTTCATTAGTTTTCAGATATTCATATTGGGATAAACTCATCTTTCATGACCTCAGCGAACATATGATTTAGGGCTAGATTCAATATCCTCCGAAGTCCTTGGAAATGTTTCCATTGACTTAGGGTAAAGTTGGATCAGGACCTTATTTGTTAATGCTCTCAGTCATTTTTGCTACAATACACAGTGGCTTGGGAAGTTTGAGACATTTACAGTCGGTATGCTTTTCTCAGCTCCATAAATTTTATGTTTCATCAATTTTGAAAAAAAATGGTCCTGATTAGTAACAGACAAAAACATGGCACAATATTTTCTTGCTGGACAATCAGGTTTAAATTATCCTCAAATAAATCATTTAGCATTTTTATTTTTTACCTCATCTGAGCAGGGCACAAATACCAGTGTTTCTATGCTGATACTGAACATGTGATAAGAAAGCTACCGATCTTTTGGGGTGATTGCTGCCATTTATTCTGTGATCAGTAATATGCTCACACCCTGCGGGAAAAGGTTGTATAAGAAATATTTGAGTGTAGTTAAAAACACATTCTGTTTTGCATCACACTGACAACACAGAGCAAATTTAAGCCCATCAGTGCAGTACAAAGCAGCTGGAGCATACTGGACAATCTGGCTCATTATGTGTAAATCTCTTATCTTTGCCCTATTTTTCTACATTCCTTATTACTAAGGCTGTTTGTATGGAAAGAGGATTTGTACAAGAATTATTCCCCACCTGAAATCATAATCCTCTTTGTGACATTGTAATAACTTCTTCAGCAACCACATGTAATATCATAAACATGCGCTGATGACTTCAGTTGGAAACTAAGGAAAAAGAGCTCTGAAGAGACCAAGTCTGTTTTCTTGGAAACATGGACCATAATCGTACAAACATTCTTGCACATGAATTATTGTAAGCATATGTGTAGTCCTATTAAACTCCCTGAGCCTAAATTATCCCTCGTGTAATTCCACCATAATCTATAGAATTAATGTGGCTCAATGGAAAACTATCAAATACGCACTGTGATTTCTGTGTTCCGCTCTGTGTCGGAGCCATACTGAGCGTCGATGATTGAAGACGTGCGAGGGGTGACTGGCAAGTCCTACACGTGCAGTCAGGCCTAGCCATGTCTGAGATGGATCACCATCTCGTTCCTACCCATCTGATCCTGATAAAGGGCCCTGGTTTAATCAGCTGGCTCAGCTGAGGAGGAGTGGGATGATTTCCCTGAAGGATAGAGGGAGTTTGTTTAGGAGAGCTAAACTGTGTACAGGAAAGTTCATAGGCCAGGACTGGCTCCAAAGGGTGATGTATAAGGGAAGGAGGAAGGCTTTGCTGAGTGGTGTGGCTGGTCCGAGGGAGGGAGGGGAGTAGGGTTCTGAATTGGGGAGGGTGGTGGCACCAGCCATGGGGCTGGGTAGGAGAAGATGAAGAAAATGCACCACTGGGTGTATGTTTGTGGTCATGGGTGTGGGTGTGATTTTGCCTGGAGCAGAGGAGTAGGTTTCTGGGTGGGAGGTGGGAGCTACAGTGCTTAAAAGTACCAGAGTGCAGGAGGAAAGTGGAGCAGGGAGTCTTGCTAGCTTGGAAAGGGGAAGGGGGTCACTCTGGTGAGGGGTGGGTCCTGCACTGCGCTGCCATCGATGGAGCTTACTGGCCTGCAGGTAACCGATGGGGGAGCTGGCTAAAGAAAGTGCTTTCCAGTAACCTGGTGCTTTAAGGAAGGGAAGGATGCTCTAAGCTTTCTGAGTTACACCTATGTCCTCTTCTAAGGATCAAGGAGAAAAAACACTAGTGAGTGAGTACTAACCTGGTGAGGCAAGGAGAAGGCTGTACTGCTCGCTTCCCCATTGAAGCACTTTAGCTAAGGAGCAAGGAGTTAACTAAACCCTTTTGCAATTACCTTAAACTTGAGGGAGTCTTTCCCAGGCTGTCCTGTCCCACGTCAGTCCTGGTGTTGTGAAATGTCCTGTCCAAGGGTGCTAGTGACACTAATGCTCAATAATGTTTTAGCCTAATTAACGTATGTGGCTAAAGTTATTAAAACAGCTGTAGGATAAATACAACTTCTGACTCTAGTAAGACTTGCATTTCTCGCTGGTTGATGCCTGTTAAGACCAAACATTAGTACAGCATGCAGCAGCACTGAAGAAACTGCAAAATAAGAACTCCACAGAAGAGCCAATGGTGAGCTATAGCAGTACCTAAAAGCATCCTTGACCTTTCATTTGTTAGGATTCCTTCTGATAATAATCAGTGTCCAAGGCAAGCTTGTATATCTGTTCATATGTTACCTCAAATACCTACTTAAAACATTGCTGTGCTTATTCTGCTAATTATTTTGGAAGATTTTGTGGGTATGCAGTACTGCCCTTGGTACAGTAATTAAACATGCCATGCTGTATGTGTTCTGTATTGCTTCTTGACTGCTTTAACAGACTATTCTCATTGCATGAGAGATCCTCTTGCCTTGTAGAACAATTACGGGTGCTATGAGGTGTTTGTAGCCCACTCCTCTTTCCTCTGTACCAGACTACAGAAGACAACATTTTCTTGGCAGTCATTAATTCTACCTAAAAGGCGGGCTTACAAGTGTCTTAAAATCAACATCTGGAAAAACTAAGTACACAGACTTCTTACAAATACCACAAACTGAATCATGGGGCCAAATTCAGCCTTGGTGGAATTATTATCTGATATCTGTGTTCTGTGTTTTCCCTATGTAGCTTGAGTAAATTCCCTTATATGGAGATGTCTTCAGAGATGCACATGATGCCAAAATGTTCAGAGAATTGCATAGGGCCAAACCTAAAATACTGCAGTAGAAAAAAGGAAATATAAACCCAGACTTTTCTAGAAAGGGGCTAGTAGTGGAAATCCCTGATTTGAGAAGGATTTTTAAGTACCAGTTCTGGCAGTTTTAAGACTGGGAGCCTGAGTCCTATTTTTAGGAAAGACTCCCCTTTGTGTCTAATTTTTAAGGACATAAATGTTACTCAAATTCATGATAAAATAGCTTGCTGAAATGAAAGGCTTATCTATGTGTTTGTATTTGTAGAGATTCAGCTTTATTTAAAACAAAACAATATATTCAGATTGTTAAAATATTTAAATGCTTGCTTCTTAATCCATCACTTTTTCATTGATTCTAACACTGATGTCTTCTTCTGTCCTCCATCCTCTTATGAAAATAGAGGGGGGGGTTTGTTATCTGGTGGTGCTAGCTATTGATAAATAAGCTTAAGGCAGACTTTTGTGCTTTTTTATTTTTATTTGAAATTCATGACCTTCCCTTAAAACGTGATAGTTGCATTCTTATCAGTGGGGGTATAGCTAGAGAACAGTGGAATGCCAGAGTATGTTCCTGGATAGAGCTACTACAAAAGAAGACTAAAAATATAGCTTAACCTGCAACCTGATTAGTGTTGGGGGTCCTGTGTTGTCATGTGCCCCCCCCGTCTCTCCCCCTGACTGAGTGAAAGGCTTGCTGCTGGTATTGTTTTTTAACTTGCTAAACCCAGTACACAAGCAGAAGGCAACAAAGGACTTCAGATTGCTTGCTGTGCAATCAAAATGCCTGACATATTTCACAATTTTCTTCCTCAAGCATCGTAAGAGCAAGTAAGTTTGTTGGCTTGCAGCAGGTAGGTCAGAGAGTCACTTCTCCCTCTATCTGGTAGGCTTCACTTCTCCATCAGTAAGACCTAAAACATTTGCAGACAGTCTGTGTCACATGTACTGAAGTGTTTGATTCCATTTGTCAACAAGCTGAGTATTAACAGCCATCAGTTTTATTTCACAGTGATGTTTACCTACAAGAACAATATGGCAAAACACACAAACGAAATGCCTGCAGGGACAGTGTGTGTTACCAGAACTGCCCCTTGTGAGGGAGACAGGACTTGTGTGTCATCTTCTTTTTTGTTTTCTTTCATGCTTGTGAAGGAAAAAAAAACCCAAACCCTCAGCTTTCATATCTCTACTTAAGGCAGACTTCGGTAGACAAAAAGCTTGGCACTGTATCTTTGTGCTCCTGTTAAAAAGAACCCTAGACCCCTTAAAATTGGTGGCCTTTTCCTTCTTAATTATTTTGCTTCTGATGGCTCTTTTTAAAACTTCCCATCAGTCACACTGTTGCTCCTCAAGTTCACCAGGCTGCTTCCTTGGCATCCCCGGATGCCAGAGAGCCGAGGCCTGGACCAACTGACCAGCATAGACCAGAATTTTTCCTGCCAGTGGCAGGGAGCAGAGGATGTGCATACATACACCTACTGCCAACAGACAAACTGTATTTGAACCGTAATACTGTAGTGACAGAGAGAAATATCAAGTGGTCTGCATGCTTGCCGGTGATGTTAGCCTGGGAGCACGCTGCTCCGGGGGCCGAGGGAGTGCTCAAAGCCATGGGGCAACTCTGCCCCGATGAGAAGGGGCCTCTGGCCAAACACCTTAAAATTATCAAGACTCGATATTAAGTAAGTGTTCCACTCTTCTTAAACTCTGAGCGGATGCAACAATGAATGATATAACCAGTTAATTCTAATACAGAATGACTTTGAAGCCTGAAACTTTCCTTATTTTTCTATTAAGCTTTATGAGTCAGCTTTCTGCTTTATTTTGGAGGGGATCACACTACTAAGGAATTAGAGGAAGGGAGAAAACAATAACTTTGTGATACTTTGTGCTTCTGTAATTCTTGGTTTTTGGCTACCACTTTAACTTTCCATATACTCATATAAAATACAACTTTCCACATATATATTTTGAAGAGGCAATTTCTGGTTCTCCAAGATGTGGACAGAGGCTATTACATTTACCATTTGGCTGATACCTCAGTGTGATCTGAGATTGATTTGAACATTTAATCTCACTCCCTGAATCCCCAAACTTGATTTTTACACCACTTGAGCATGTTCTTGCTTCTGTTTGAGTACAACTCTTAACAGGGTCTGCACAAATTCACATCTTTCAAGGAATGGTGTGTTCAACCAGTTTTTCTCTTCATCCTCCATTGTGTTCCACAATAGTAACTTCAGAACAGAATTGATTTAAAATAGTATGCGGTAACTTTTTACGCAACTTCATGTTGCATTACTCAAACTTATTTACTTGGATACCAAACACAAAATAATTAAAACATATTGACCTACGAATAGGTCAGTTTTCTGATAGTTAAAATCTTCACGCTCACTTATTGAAACAAGACCATGCTTGAGCAGTGCTGATATTTTAAAAGGCTGGTTAATTATCCAGTAATACTCTTGTCTTAATAGTCAAAATCTGCATATAGAAAAAAAGGAACAGAAACCTTCTCCTTGCTGCCTAAGTCCATGACTTCTTCCAATTTTAATTACCTAGGCAGTATTTTCTAAATGAGACTAATTCCTCATCAGAAATATTTCCCACCTCTGACATGGTATTCTTACAAGCTTGAGAAAAATGTGGTGGGGTTTGCCTCTTTGTTAATTTTAGTTCATTATCCTTCTTTGAACTTCCATGGTAAAGCTTTACTTAGAAGTTAAGGTAATTTCAAGAGCAAAACAATACACAGCAAGTGATATTCAGAGTGCTTTATAGGGTTATTTGGGACTGAAATGGTGCGAAGGAGAGACGGCTGCTGAGTTTTGCACATGAGTGACTGGCTGAGATACAGTGGCATTTAGCCAGAGGCTGGCTACCACAGCGTGGAGACTCAGTGTTACAATAGTAAGGATCCAAATCTGTTTGGATAAGAGAGGTTTCAAATAATCCGCGTCACTGTTAATGCGCTTCAGTAGATGTCAGAGGATGTGATTCAGACTTGGGGGGAGAGAGGGGAATTAGGAATAGCTGATGCTCAGATAACTGAACCTGTACCAGATACAGAATCCTGAGGTTTTTAGCCACTTTATCCCAGATCATTAATCTNTGGTGGGGTGGGTGGGGTTTTTTTGAGAAGTCTTTTTTTTTTTTCTCCCAAACTGGAAAAAAGATTTAATATCTAAAGTAGTTATTTGCTTAAGTTTTAATGCAAGTAATACCTATTGTTTAAAACTCAGTGATACTAATATGATGTACATTGTGTGTGCTAGGTGTGCTTACTCAGTAGCAAATGCAGTATTGGGGACACTACTGTTCTGCACCTGCAGTTCTCGCATGTGTTTTGTCTGTTGACGTATCTCCAAAAGGGGGGGTGGGGTGGGGCGGAACAAGAGCTGCATGCAAGTAAAAGTACTGGTAATGTTTCCTTGTAAATACAAAGGAAGATTCTAGTTATGGAGGTTAAAAACTGTAAGCGAACAGAGACAACTTTATCTTGTATCTGCATTGTATAATAAACTGTCTTCTGAGGAAAAGCTTAGCAAATGAGCATGATATTCTAGAAACACTCATTAAATCACAGCCAGCACAGTTCAGCATTACAGACCAGTAGTAAATTCAGGCTACACAGTATAAAACCTTAATTGCTTTCTGTTATATATTCTGAATCTTCAATAAACCTGAGAGAACTGGGTGGGGGGATAAGGGAGCAAGGCAGCAGTAGTAATTTCTTTCCTTCCAGAATCTTTCCAAAGTAGTACTTCACATGGAAGCAGCTCTCTCTGTATTTCCTCAGCCTTTCTATTCTACCCCCATTCCTGTTATTCAAGGAAAAAGTTAGATGAAGATTCTCAGGAATTATCTGTAGTCTGGAGCTAAATTTAAAAATGTTTAGAATTGTGATTGTGCTCTGAGGTAACCACCTTTGCTTGACAGTGGCCAACTTCCGTGTGTAAGTTACAGAAGAGTGGAGATCTTTACGCCAATAATTTTTGCAGGTATCTATTTTGTATGTAACTACACTGCAAAAATCTGACTTAGTGTACCCTTTTGCAACAAGGTTACTTCTTTAAAGGAATTATTACAAATATTAATGTAGAGCTGTTAAAGATATCACCTAAGTGCTTCTTTACAAATACTGCAGCATTACTTTTAATATTTTGCTTTTCAGTATGGATATAAAAAGAACATTAACTGTGGTTCCCAGCTGTAATGCTTGCTTTTTTACAAATGATTGCCTGAAAAAACAGGCCCTGTTTACTGCTGCTGAATAATAATTTCTGGACTTCACCCTGGCAGTGAATGTTGGGGAGATATCCTTTAAGCCACTGAATTGGAGGTTAGGACATTCATTTTGGTGTCAGCTGACATCCCAAGCTGGATCATAAATGAAAAGCAGCAGAGATCAATTCCACTGTACAACAATAAAGCAGGAAACACTAATTGCCAAACTACTGGCAGCTGAAAGTAGAATTTACAGTAATGCTAACTGAGCAGATCTGACTGTTCGTATAACAGTACAAATATCCACTCTTGCTTAAACTAAGTAGAGGGTTTTTTGATTTTAAGAACTTACTGTGCACCAGTGCATAGAAGGGGCAGGATTATGCACAACAACTTCGCTGCATGGTTTAAAATACTTCTTAAATCTTGATATTAAAAATAAAATAAAATACTGTAACTTTGTGTTATGGACTCCTTTAAAAATTACCTGCTGTGTAGTGCAAAGACAACTTCATCTATCTATGAATATTCTCTTTCTCTCTCTCTCTTTCTGAAGTTTATACAAAAATCTCTTTGAGCACCTAAATCCAGTACTGTCCAGAAGGTCTTCTCATTGCGTAGTCACGAANGACAAAGATCTTGTAATACTGGACTAGTGTCTGTGCTACCATTCATGAAGCATCAATTTACAATAGACTTGTTTAATATGCATAATATCTTAATTGATAAAGTGCTATAAGTTGTTTGAAACATGAAATGTTCCTTGCAGAGACCCCTCACTTCTCCCATTTTGTCTGTTAAATATTATTATATATATATTATATATATTCCCCCCAGTCTCTGGTTAGAGAATAACAAACATGTCAAACTTCTTGTTTAGCTTTGTTACTCAGGTATAAGCAACGATAACAAAAGGTATGTGTAAAACTGATGTTATCAATCGACAAATACAACTTTTCATAGATACATACATGGTTAAAGCCTGTCACTGGCAGAGTTAAATGTGAAGTTGCTTATTTTTGTTGCATGCATATTTCTGACCCATTAACTGGATTATAAAACTAATTAAAAATTTTTTGGGTGAGGAGGTAAAAAAGATAGAAGAAATACTAAATGTGAAGTTTTATATTCTGCAGAATAGTCACCTGAATTTAAATAAGCATGTCAAGAAAGGTCAATCTTGCATCACATGTCACTTTCTCTTCCTTCTCCATTACCATTGCAGCATGAAACAGCAATGCACATGAAAAATGCGGTCCAAAGCTATTACAGTGAAAGCTACTGGTTTTCTTAAATTCTCATGCAAAATCCTGTCCCTTATGAAGCTGCTTTCTGCAAGATGACCTCTGCCTCAAAGTACTTCCTATTGATTTCAACGGTACTGGTCATGAGACTATCATTATGCTATAAGGAAGTAGGGTGACTAAAAAAAGTCAAATCCAAGGTTCAGAAAGGTCTAGGTTCAAACTGTGCTGCAAACAACCAGGAGAACTCGATGCTTACTTTCCTAGATCCTCACCCACCTCCTAGAACAATCAGTTGTTTATTGGTACAGTATGTGGTCTCAGCATGGGCCAGCAAAAGGGGAGGAATAGCGAAGTACTGACTGAGAGCCAGGGAGCTTCTTCAAACACCTTACACAGTGCTCGCTTGTGCTCTGCCTTATGGTGACCAGCACTAGCAGTCTTCTAAATTCCGTGACTGTCAGCTCTAGTACAAGAATACAACTTAGTTTTCTTTAAATGTACATTTTTTTGAAAGCTCTTGTTTTCTGTTGTAAAATTTGTGAACTGTGGTTTTCTGTCCCATAATACAGACACCACCCTCCCAGTGCATTACTCTACTGACAATTAAATAAGCTTCAGTTGAACGATCTTTGCGTGTTCACCACGTGTAAGCTGTCCTTCATTCACATAGTATCACTAATGAATGGAAGACTGTTTTTGCTGAAATGATAATTAAAAACTAATGCCCTAGGGAATGGTTGTCTTAAACACTACATTCAACAACCAGCCTGTAATTGCTTTCATGAACTAGTTTCCTGAAGTCAGTCTGAAAATGTAGATTAAGGGTTGTATGATCTATTCCTAGTGCTGGTAAGTTTCTGATACATACCCCAGTGATCAAAGCTCTTACATCCACCATGGTTGTTGATGTCCCTTGCTTGACTGGAAGGGAAGACTCTACCTGTGTCCAAACTAAGAGTGAACATGTAACATGCATTACAGGGACAATATGAATATGAATACAATCTGCTCTGACCTACACAAGGTTGAGAGGAGTATTGCAATCTGTTGTAGAAAATGTTTATGAAGAGAATTTTATTGCTTATCCCTCCTATACTGTATTAAAATAGCCAATGTTAGATAAAAATGTATGTTTCTGATTTGCACAGCAAGTTTTAAATCGAAGAAAAAAAGTTACTTTTTAAAGCTTCAACATTTATGACATGCATGACCTAGCAGTAGTCTGTGTCAGGCCTTTACTAAGTGCACCACTGCAAACTACCAGAAGCGAAGTGGGATGGCCACAGCTACATCCTTGTACGCTTGTGTTCATTCCCAGTGCCTCCAGTTGGGAGAGCAAAAGTTTCTTTAAAGAAGAAAGAAAAGCAGTGTAAGATCAGCAGCTTGTATCTGCTGGAGTACTGTAACTCCACAGCCTACCACGCTGACTTAGTTTCAAGTGTGATCAGTAGAGGGAAAGGCAACACAAATATGATTTGAAGGGAACACATGTACTGTGTACACAATGTGTCTGAGGAACTGTGAAGACATCTAGCGAGGGTCTGTTAAAACCCTTCATTTCCATCATGTAGATGCAGGAGGCACAGTCCTTAGAGAGAAATGGTTACAGCAAGCCTTTTGTGCTATTTGCCAAGGACTGAACTGTGGGGCAAAAATGTGTTCAGTTGGGTTGTGCCACTTTGCACTGAACCAGGCAAAGGTTGTTGTGGAAGTGCTGCTACCTAACTGTCTCCGACATATTCTTCCACGTAGACAACCTGCTTTCTCTCCTGTCCCAGGAAAACAGGCTGCTGCTTTGTGAGTTGTGACAGTACACTGATAAGCTCATTTGGGGGTGAAAAAAGGACGGAAAAAACGGTCTCACCGGGTCTGTTTATGTTCTGTGGAGGATCTTTTTGCTTTACAAACATGATTTGCATTTGTATCTCTAAAATGGTCTATGTGCTATTTGTATACAGCAGTCTTTTGTTACAAGGCATTAACTGTCATCTGTTAAGATAGGATGTTTTTGCATGAAAAACAGGTGTCTGAAGAATTGCGTGAGCACAACTTCAGAAGTTACTTTTGAGACTTTGACTTTTGTCCCCAGAAATCCTTAATGGCTTGCAAAATGTTACAGAACAGTGTAACTTTATTGGAATGGTCACTGCAGAGTTGTAAGAAATTTGAATCATTGGCTGAAAGTAGATCAGTCTGTTTAGCTTTCTTCTGGCATAACTTGGAAATAATCTTCTGAGCTGTTGTTTATCAAGAGTCAACCTTCTTCTCATATTGTTATTTTATTACAGTCCAACTGGCTCTTCTCTTTTATCTTACCCTCCTCCTTTTCTAAAATAAAATTAACCTGTTTTTTAATGTACATGCAATATACACTCTCCATTGGAAGACAACCAGGTCAAAAGAGAAGCAACTTGGAATACTTAATATTTGTCAACTAATGCATATCTAGATAAAACAGTCTGATAACTAAAACTCATTTAGAATTTGGCTTCCAGGCTAGGACTCGGGGAAGGAATTTCTGGATGCCTTCTGTTCTCTTTTGAATCTTTGCCAATTTTGATGATGATATTTCCATAAAGTCATATTTGTTTTCTTTAAGAATAAATTTCTTCTCTATTTTGCTTTAAATCCGTAAGATATTATGTTTTCCTCTTTTGGAAATATCAAAAAAAAGAGGTAATGTATTTCACTCCAAACACCCCTCACGTACATAATGCAAACATGTTTGCCTCAATGTTAATATTTAAGGGAAAGAATGAGACATAGCAAAACCCAAGAATCTAAACATAAGGAATCCAGTGAGCAACCTTTAAGTCTTTGGATAGACCCTGGGAATGCCGTTTTCTGTTCCATGCTGGGAGCAGGAAGAATGCAGTTTTCCCTAGAACAATGACAGTTTGGTTGTACCCACCTACTAAAAACAAGAGATAAGAGCTACTCAATAACAAAATGCTAGTTTACTTCTGCTCCGCTGTGCTTTTGGAGAGAACTAGCAGTTATTTGAGATAACCTTTTCAAGGAAAAGTCAATTTAGTTGATAACAAAACTTCCTTTAAGAGAATTCAAGCCAGCACTCTTTTCTGTGTTCCATCCCCTATGGTTGCAGTGCAGCGTTTTGTTTTGGCTTTGGTCAGAGTTAGGCTGTGATCCTTTTGTTTCTGAGCTCTCCTGAGTAGTTCTAGCTGCTTCAACTTTACAGACTTCTGGGTCATTTCTAATCCAAGTTTTCACTTGCTAATACTAATTATAAACTGCCGAAAAGTAAGTGTCCTTAACTCAAGTTGGTAGTTAAGCCAGTAAACAGTAAAGAAAATAGCAACAAATATAAGGAAATGGGTACTGTCCCACTCTCTCATAGCTGATTATCTGGATTAAAAACCACTTTATATGTGCTACCTTAACCTGTTTCCCAGGTTGACCAAACAGAGTAAAGAACATGCTATTGGGGGAACACAGGCAGAGATTCTCTCGGCTTTGCTTCCTCAAAAGGCTGGCAGTGAGGTAAAGGGGGAAAAGTCTTCCCAAGTCCTTGAAAATGAGATTCCCCCACACCAGATGGCCTGCAGCAGTTCAGTTTTTCAGAACAGTCTCTTGTGAAGAAATCTACCGTTACCTTCAGAGCGTTTACA
The DNA here is from genome assembly GCA_013401275.1 of Pandion haliaetus. Lineage (NCBI taxonomy): Eukaryota > Metazoa > Chordata > Aves > Accipitriformes > Pandionidae > Pandion > Pandion haliaetus. The sequence goes on along the minus strand of VYZV01031557.1, from coordinate 13,408 downwards.
TGGGAGGTTACAAGTCTGAACAGGCAAGTACTTTCATTTAGCAGTAGTCATTGCCATGCAGGTGACAGGTGGAAGAAAATGCCTGGAACTCCTCAGCGTTCAAGGCAGACTCACAAAGTTTATGAACCCACAGTCTGAAAGCGCACCAAACCCCAAAATCCTGCCCCGGGCAGGGCTCTAAGAGAAGAACTGAGGAGTCAGAGATGCTTTCACTGAGGTATAAATCTAGAGCAGGATGAGGATGGGCTATGTTCTGCTTTGCTCTAAAGAGAAGCAGCATGTGAACTCAGCGCTGTTTGAGCCTTGGCTGTGTTTATGGACTAGGTGGTGTAGGAGTCTGCCTCACTGCCAGGCCAGCGGGCTATTCAGGCATGGGATGTGGTGCATGAATGGAAGCATTCATTGCCTTTCTCTTCTCATGCTTCTCTTAAGCCTTGGAGCGTTGATCCTGTGCTGTTGCCTCTTACCCGGAGCAGAGGAAGAGGCTGCCTCCATCCTCATTCCCCTCTACTCTAGTTCCCTTGCAAAACAGAAAGCAAGATTCAAAGCAAGAGTCAGCGTAGAGAGCACTAATCTAAAATAAACTACCATCAGCCATAATAAAGTCCTGCGTGTCTCCAATTTACCAAACTATCTGCGACTGTACAGAAAGTCCTGTTAAGATAGTCCTCACTCCAGTTAAGGGAAAAAAAAAGCCCTTGCACACATCAGATTTACTTCAGACAGGTCATTTTCAAGGACCTGAGCATGTACTGCACAGAGAGTCCTTCCCACATAGTCTTAACCTATTAACTGCTCTTTAATGTCAGACATAATCTAGGTTAAAAACCACACAAACTCTCTGTTCTGAACTCAGATGTGACCACATCAAGGGACTCTATTTATGCTGAGGATTACTAAGCCTGTTGGACAGGTTATAACAGCTGGCTTCCCCACAGGGCCTCGCAATGTCATGACAGTAGTTTTCTGCATAATGTTTTCTGATGATTTCAAATGATTTTCTGCATAAAGCGGACTATTCCTCTAGACCCTTGTTTCCTAACAGCAGGAACCACCGTTTCTGTTCAGCTAAATTCCACCCTCCCCCCTCCTGCCCTTGTTCCCTAACAGAAAAGCTGCTGCAATGTTTTAGCGTTGGACACTGAGGAAAAGGCTTCGGAGAGTGAAGTCTTCTCCTCTGGCAGCACGAGAAGCTGCTGCTGGCTTCACCCAAGTCAGGCTGTGCAGGCTGTAGAGCATTTCTACTTTTATTTGAGCTTTTTTCTTGTATATGTTTCTGTAGCCAGATAGCTCTGTGTGTGTATAGATGACAGATGTGTTTATATTGCTTTATAGGTGGAACAGCATGTAGAATTACGTTTTGCCAGATGAATGTGAAATGCTAAAGTAGACTTTCACACACTTAGCTCCAACAAAATACCTTTTAAAAGTTGTTCCAATGTACAGAATACCATTTTCCATGACAAAATCTTAAGTGCATATTGTACTGCTGAAAGAAACGTGCTTAAAATGAGAAAACAGGATATACTGAAAGTCAAATTCACTGTATCAGGAAAAGAGGGAAATTCTGTTCCTTCCCTTATTACGGATAGTAGCACTTTTTTTTTTTCTTTTCTATATTTCAGAGCCTGAACCAGTTCAATTTTCTCAAGTGACAGTTTGCTCTCCGTGATGTAAACCTGCTAGGGCTTTTTTTACATAAGCTTTGAAGAAAGTACTTCTTAAATCTGTAAGTACTGTGCCTGTAGCATAACACTTGTCACCTTTTTATTTATCTTAAGAAGTAAGCAACAATTTTCAAAAGGTGCACTACAGATTATAAGGACAGCTTTGACAAGCCCAGAGGAAAAATTATACTGGTTTAATGCTTTGGGGGTTTTGGAAGACTGTAGAGTACAAACTGTCATGAAGCCAACTTAATATAACTGTTTCCTTTATACTCTAAGGATTCACAAGGGACTTCACTGCTAGCATACAGGAAATAAAGTCTGTTGTGCTAGAACAAGACTTTGTTTCTTACAATTTAGAAAACTACACAAAGTTTCCTTACAGGAAATGTTACATTCATACAAATTCCCATATTTATTTGTAGACAAAAATTGCCATTCACACAGCAGGAAAACTAGATGAAAACAGAGACAGCATAGACTTAAGACCATTATGGGGTACTGGTAAACAGACCTACACAAAGGCAATAAATACAACTACACAAAAATGTCCTTAAATGTAGAGATATCTTTATTATTGTCTCCTTTTCCAGTACCAGCCTCATTTCTTAACAGGAATCCTTGAAAATAAATCACTACATCAGTGCATTTCTTCAGTGAGGAGTTTGTAGAGTTTATTTTAGGTAAAGCTTGTCTTCTGTTGTTACACTATTCGACCAAGATATACTGACTTGGGATATTTTTCCTTTAGATAAGGCCACTGAACGATGAAATAATCTGAAAAGTAGTAAAGAATCTTTCCAGACAGGGATAAAGTTTCCACGCGGCAGATGCTCTCTACATACACAATGATTGCTCTCTTTATTCCTAGAAGCCCAAGAAGAAGAGCAGATATACAGACAGGAACACATGTTCCTGGTCCATTGCACAATATCTAAAAGAGATGAAACATTTTACAAAAGTAAAACATGAATTTTTTCACATGACAAGAATTAAAAGTGTGTATATTCATATAACATTACATTTACAAAAAAAATTATTTCCAANAAAAGAGGGGGGGGGGGGAAATGGGGCAAACAAAAGACATTATTTCAAAGTAGCTGCCCCCAAAAATCGTCTTTCTTTATATGTCAAGGAGGAGAAGAGCTCTGAGATGGCACAGTTGACTTCTATGAAGGAAGCAGAATTCCTTGACTCATGGGTATATAACTAAACCAGCTTCCAATCTCAGTCGCAGCTTTGTGTTGTATCAATCATGAGATTTGTGCACAGATTAAGGCATAACACCAAAGAAGTTTAATTAGGATTACTAAACCTGGGATCCAGTTATAAACGTCTTGAACTTTGGCTTAAGTCAGCAAAACACTTAAGAGTTCAGCAAAAATGTGCTGACGAATTAGGACCTTCATCAGAATCTACTAGCTGATATGAATGACCGGACTTTTTTTTTTCCTTTTAATAAACACTAGTACAAAGAAACAAGCATACAGAAGGAAGGTGTTTTGGTAAATACATGTCATGTCCTTGTAGCAGAGGATCTCAAATTCATTTATAAATGTTAACAGTAAAAGAAAGTGGTCTTTCAGTTTTAGACATTGGTAAACCGAAAAACAGATTGTTTAAAAGCAGAAGGTTTAAACCAGTGTATATTAAGCACTTTACTTGGGTACCAAAATTGATTTCAGGCAAGGAATTTCTTACTAAATTTAACTACTACCATGTAATCAGCACTTTTCTGCATGGCTAGGGGTTACATGGAAATAAAGAGTTCTTCTATAAACTCATGGCCCCATATCCTATAAAGTCACATTTTTCTGTTCCAAGTTCACCAGCTTGTGAAAGATATTATATTGGTGGGGGGGGAAAAATATCAGAGTTTCTGATTCAGAGCTGTAGCAATCATTTCAGAATGTTTCCTTCCCTGCTTTGTAGCAAGATCCCACTGATAAACTGGCTAACAGCACCTTGCCTCACTTAAAAGCAGCAGCAGCTTTAGTGCTACTGAGGTCCAAACTCTCTCACCTATACCTTCCTTTGCATTTAAGACAGCCCCAGAAATCTAGCTTGTGGATGTGATGACTGTAATGCAGTGTTTTCTTATCAGAATCAACAGAATGTAACACTGTATGCAAAATTATCCTGATTTTATTGTTGATCTTAATTGAACTATTTATTAATGCAAGACTTGCAGATATTTTCTAGAAGTCCCTTACAAGCAACATGCTGTATACCATTTTAATCTTAAAATTTTAGAGTATCAACAGCCACAAATACTTGTATAAGAAAATTCCAACAGTGTAATGCTTTTAAATTAGCAATTATATAGCTAAGAACCAATGAAGCTGAACACATCAACTTTGCATACTAGATTTTTGAAATTAAGAGTAATATTCTATGGTTTCAAACCTCCTGCTGAACCTGATTTCAAGTAAATCAATGCTGGGACTTTAAAACCTACTCTACAATCTGCTGAGAATGAAGATCTGGTTTTTATATATTTGGCTTGGCAAGCAAAGGACACAAACCAACCACACACACTGCATTTTAGCATTTCAAAGAAACTTTTCCATACCTATGAACTAAACCATGCATTTTGCCCTATTACTTGACAAGTTTGATTAATTTGCACTGATGTTGATTGTGCAACTGGCACATGGCTACTGATATCTAAATTAAGGCATGTTTAGGTATCTCTATGTGTAACAATTGTTACTGTAGTGTAAACATAGGCATAGGAAAGAACTTGGAGTGTTCTCCCGTGTTTGCAGGCAAAACCCACCAGGGTCCCTACTGCAGAATCTGGTCTGTTTCAGACATGTGCATAAGAAGCACCAAAACAGTCCAAAAAAGTTATTTATTGCTTTTTTTTGTGAGTTGAATATTCAGTCTGACTACTGATTTCAGATTCAAAATTCAACTTCAAGCGAATGGATAAAAATGTGCACCACTGCTAAACAGAAACTCTACTTTCCCTTTCCTTTAGTAGAGATACCTGGAGTACAAATGTTGTCTTATCTTCATTGCTCCCCAAGCCCTTTTGCTGTTGCGTTACAGTCCTCTCCCCTGTCCTTTCCTCAATGTCTTCCATTTCGATGTTTCTCTGTACTCTACTCAGGCCTCTGAGATGTTTCCCACCCATCCTCTCTTCCTTGGTTTTCTTTGTGATCTCTGGTATTCATCTCCCTCTGCATCCCTATTCCCAGGTGCCCTTCCACCTGTCTTCCTTCGGGACTCTCACTGGCTCTGCACTCTTTCAGCCTTCATCTACTACGAAAGTTCAACCCAGTTGTCTAAAGCAAGGAGAGAGTTTCACATCAGTCAGTTACCTTCCACAGTCTGACACACAAAAACACCAATCACAGAAATTATTTAGGTCAGGTGGACATTCTAACATTCTCCTCAGCCCAGAAGTTGAGAACTGTAGAACAGGTTTTATAAAAAGCTGAATTATTACAGTCATGGTCTTTATTGAGCCACTGTGCCATACATACACTTCATCCTACTTCCCCCCTTTATTAAACTTGGCTAGCAGCTGCAGTCTTCTTGGCATTTGGTACTCTTGTGTCTAGATGCACACACAAAGGTAAATGCTAGAATGAATTCCAAACTAAGTGTACTCACAAAAGATCATGTAATGAAATAATAGTAAATGGGTCTATTTGTGAACCCGTATGTAGCTCTAAAGGCCACTCTGAGTTGCTGTTATTATTTTGCTGAGATGCAAAACAGAAAAGCAATACACAAAATTAAAATCATAATAAAACACCTTTACTATATCCAGGTTTTGATATGATGCCCTCAATTTATACCTTCTACTGACTGTTCATAACTTGTAAGCTGCTCCTCAGATGCCCTTTGATTCATGGAAAAGTATTTGCATGCAGGAAAAAGGATCAGGAAAATTTTGGACTAGGCATCTCTAAAAAAACATGATCTGATCATAACTCATGTCCCCTGCTCTTTCCCCTTCCACACATACCAGTCCAAACAAGACAAAGCAGATATCGCTGTATAGGATCTCTGTATGCAAAATGCCCATAAAATACTCTGACTATAGACGTTCCTGTTCTAAAATGCTTGGGTTTAGGAATTGTAACCTGAAAGAGACTCTGGTATAAACCTGCTGAAGCCAACAGACAAAAGATCCTATCTGAATTTGGGGTCGTGATCTGTAAGTCAGAGCTATTAATCAATCTTTCTGATCATTAAAAATTAACCTTCAGTTAACCTTCAGTGCGTGTCTAGAGACATGTCATACCCAGAACTGGTGCAGTTGCTCACCTGTTTGAGTGGCAATTCCCCTCCAAAAATCTGGTCTGACCAGTCCTACTTACTCCCTCTCACACTGACAGCAGGAAGGGAGACCAATGTTCCTGATGCTTGGAATCCAACATCATACACTCATCAAAGGATACAGGGGAAAATTCTGAGAAAACAAGTATGCACATTATAAAGAAGAGGATCTGTTGTGGAATCTATAAGCTAGAAATGCTGCTCTTCAGCTCCTGCCAGTATTATGAACTTGTTGATGGTGGAAAGGAACTGAATCATCTACAGCCTTCCTTAAACATGTAAGAGAAGATGAGCTGTCCTACCAGTGAATTTCAAAACACTGTTCAAAAGTAAATTTTGGAGAATGATTGATGTCGTCCACCTTGAAAAGACCAAGGCTTTTGTTTTTGCCCTCCAGCAGAATAGAAGTATCTCTCAGGGAATCCAGTGGCAATCATTAGTATGCTATGGAGAAGAAGCAGACATCTGTTGGGCAAGAAGGGACCAGGGCCTCTACAAGGTCAGCTGGCTATTCAGGGTAAGTGTTTCCCAATATCTGTTTAGTTTAGCTACAAGGTTGCCTGTAGAATATTTGTGTTGCATGAGATAAGTCTCTGAAGATCTCCAGTTCACTTGGTTTAGTCTTCCTTGGTGACGCAGCAGAAAGGGGGAAAGAAGGGGCCAAAGACGATTTTTGTGTCACATTCGTGACCTCTCGAGCTGCAGCTGCCAAAGGACTTTCTCGGTCACTGGGCTATCTGATTTTGCTGCCAACAAGCTGTAAGGGATCATTCCAGAAGCCAGTGCTGCAAATCTCTCTACACCATTTACATTCACCTCTAATGCAAAGAAATGTCCAGCTAACTATTAAACTGGCTCACTGGCTGCCTGGCTTTACAGCTAGGCCTATAAACTAAATCCTACATACTAAAATCCTCTACCAATTCAATGTAACCAGACCTTTAAACAGTACAATAAACTAATCAATCTGTGTATTAATGGAGGTTTAAAAGTAAAGGATTAGAATACAATATTTATACTTAGCTACTCTCTATATAAATCTAGTTTCATATTAACCACTTTCATATAAAAATGGAGTAGTTCTTGCCTTTCTGTTTCAGATATTTTCTACAGCTGTTGAAAGAAAACAAGCTAAGCCAGCAGTCTGGCACACTGGGAACACTGGCACATGGCACCACTGCTGATAAAAGCTGCTTTAGAGCTGGTGAATGCAGCACTGTAGCAGAGTGACATTTACCAGCTAAAACACTGAAAGCATAGCTCACAGTTTCACTGGGATTAAATGTCAGGCCACTGGTTAAAACAAAAATGACTAAAGCAGAAAACTTGCAGTTTCTCTCACAAATATGTAGACATACATTTGCTGTATATCTTTAATGAACAAGTATTTGAGTACCGCTTATGTTCCCAAATTACAACAATCGAAGGGAAGACAACAGAACTCCCCCTAAACTTAGTAGAAAGTGTAAAACTAATGTGAGATTTGCTTTGCATGAGAAATTGCCAACACCTGCTGTTCTCCTTAATGACTTACACAGAGCTGGCCAAGAGCAGAAAAACTGCCCAACTTTCTGGGGCTAGGTAGGCTTGTGGTGTGGGAATGTTGCTTGCTGCTGCAGGGTGATGTATACATGTGAACTGAAGACTGTGCTGCCTGCCAGCTACAGGGCTACCTCTTGGAGTATGTTTAGGATGTTGCTCAGGCCTCCTTAAGTCCTGGTAAAGTTTCCTTCCCTGCAGTGCTAAACAACTGGAGATAAGAATAAGGAAATAGATGGTGGTGACAGAGAAGCACTGAAAGAGGCAAAGGCAAGTGGAGTGATACAAAACTGACCCAAGCTGGGTTAATTACATGATCTTTGTGTATCTCTGCAAGTAAACAGACCTACTTTTTAACAACATAGGAAGAAAATGATTAGGTATTTTCTGTTTCTTGGGAACAAGTGTGGGCCTAAAAGCAGTAATTTATTAATAATTTTATTTTGTGTTTTTGCTGTACTGCTAAAACTCAGCTTTTGTTGATAAATACTTCATTTCAATGGCTATTTAACATTTGGGAACAAAAAGTAACTGTTCAGCCTATTAAGATATCTTTGAGGTTTGTCAGAAAAAACAAGGGAAAAAACAAGGAAATTTGAATAGCTGTTCCTGATATTTTATGGAAGGAAAGGGGATGAAAAAAGAAGAAAGCATGGAAGAGAGGAAGTGGGAAACCAGTTTGAATTACAATTGAAAAGAAGTTGGCACAGAAGAAAAAGGAGTTTTAAAACATGACCATACTGCCATATTCTTATAGAAGAGACTTAAGAAAAAAGCTTGCCTATTTGCAAAAAGGCTTCATTTAAAAACAAAAATCCCCAAACAAATCCCTTAATTCCTCTATCAAGAAAAAGGAGGAGCATGAACTAATCTTGCTCAGCTCTGACGAACAACTTAGACCATCTACAGATCTGACGAAACTCCTCAGCCAAAGGTATTTTTAGTAGAAAGTTCCTTGATTTGGACCAAGTTTGACAAGTTTCCACCCTGCTAGGCAAAGTGAATTCTGGCTTTGGAATGAGTTTTCAAAGGTCAGCAAGAAAATGCACCAATTAGAGAAAGCAGCTAAAGGGACTGTAATCTGTGTGTTATGTATTTTTATTTTTATGGCATTTCTTGGTAGATGACAGATGCCCAAATGTTGTGTTGTTGGTAGCTGGACTTACATGAAAAAAAAAAAAAGTGCCATATCAAGCTACAATACATGGAAACCTTGCAAAAATCAGCTTTAAGAAATTCTACAAACAAGGGCAGACAAGAATAACAAACCTTTCACAAAGGTAGCAGAAGTAACAACAAACACAATTCAATGACATACAAATACAGAAAACTAACAAGGGGCAGAAAGCACTGTCTTGACACAAAAAAAGCCTCCTTTGTGAAACTACAATTCTGACTGTAGAATAACCTGAAGGATCTTTCAGGGAACAAGGGGAATGGAGCAGAGAATGATTCCAGTGAGGGGGAAACTGAACAGTCACATTTAGTGAAATCTGAGTAAAGG